>JADRCC010272338.1:0-16860 GCA_019843855.1 Hylomyscus alleni | reverse complement strand
CAACAAATTTCTAATTCCTCATATTGGATTTCAATCAATTAGGATATGTTGGTAATATTAATTTTCATATTAAGATATTAAGAAAAAGTAATTGTTACTTCCTGTTGTTTTTGTTATAAGAGGTGGAATTAGGTTTGTGTGGATTTGTTGAAAGATTACTTTCTTGCTTTTTCTAGGGTGTAGTTTTCCTCCTTATGTTGATGTTTTCCATTTGTTAATCTTTGTAGGGCTATATTTGTGGAAAGCTAAATTTTGTTTTGTAATGGAATATCTTGTTTTCTCCATCTATGGTAATTGAGAGTTTGCTGGGTATTGTAGCCTGGGCTGGCATTTGTGTTCTTGTAGGGTCTGTATGACATCTGCCCAGGATCTTCTAGCTTTCATAGTCTCTGGTGAGAAGTCTGCTGTAATTCTGATAGGCATGCCTTTATATGTTACTTGCCTTTTTTCCCTTACTGCTTTTAAAATTCTTTCTTTGTTTAATCATTTGGTGTTTTGATTATTATGTAATGGGAGGAATTTCTTTTCTGGTCCCATATATTTGGAGTTCTGTAGGTTTCTTGTATGTTTATGGGCATCTCTTTCTTTAGGTTAGGGAAGCTTTCTTCTATAATTTTGTTGAAGATATTTACTGGCCCATTACTTTGGGAGTCTTCACTCTTTTCTGTACCTATATCCTTAGGTTTGGTCTTCTCATTGCAACCAGGGTTTCCTGGATGTTTTGGGTTAGGATCTTTTTGCTTTTTGCATTTTCTTTGACTGTTGTGTCAATATTTTCTATGGTGTCTTCTGCCCCTGAGATTCTCTCTTCTCTCTCTTGTATTCTGTTGGTGATGTTTGCATCTATGACTCTTGATTTCTTTCCTAGATTTTGTATCACCAGGGTTGTCTCTCTTTCTGATTTCTTTATTGTTTCTATTTCCATTTTTAGATTCTGGAATGTTTTGCTCATTTCCTTCACCTGTTTGATTTTGTTTTCCTGTAGTTCTTTAAGAGATTTTTGTGTTTCCTCTTGAAGGGCTTCTAGCTGTTTACTTGTGTTCTCCAGTATTTCTTTGAGGGTGCTATTTATGTCTTTCTTAAAGTTCTATATCATTACCATGAGAAGTGATTTTATATCTGAATCTTGCTTTTCTGGTGTAATGGTGTGTCCAGGACTTGCTGTTGTGGGAGAATTGGGTTCTGATGATGCCAAGTGGTTTGTGTTGTTTATTTTCTTATGCTTACCCCCCCTCCCATCTGGTTATCTCTAGTGTTACCTGCCCTTGCTAAATCTGACTGGAGCCTGTCCTTCTTGTGACCCTGGTTGTGTCAGAACTCCTCAAAGTCAAGCTGTCTTTGTGATCCTGTGATTCTGGGATCCTCTGATCCTGGGTTTTTTAGAACACCTGGAAGTGGGGCTTCCTCTGTGTATTGTGAGACTGGCTGAGGAGCTTGCGCCCAAGGTCTGCTCAGGACACCAGCCCAGACAGACCAGAAAGAACCAGAACTACTGGGCTGGCAGAGTTCCTATGTGCCTGGTTCTGCTGGTCCCAGTTACTCTGGGTGTTGGGACAGATGTTGGGTCCTCCTCACCTCTGACCCTGGGCGTGTCAGAGCTCCTGGGAGTGGAGCTTCCTCTGGGTGTTGACGGACTGGCTAAGGAGCTTGTGCCCAAGGTTTGCTCAGGACACCAGCCCAAAGAGACCAGAAGGAATCATAACTCTCTAAAATATTTTTAAATGAAATATTTTGTTTTAAATTATAAAAAGAATTTTGAAAATTCCATATCACTTTAAATAATTTGTCTGGGCCTGGGTGATAGCTGAGTTGACCTGCCAGCCCTCAAGCATACACACCACCAGGTTCAGCTCTCTTACTTTTCTTGTAAGAGAAGTGCAGCCAGCACTACTGTCTATGGCAGGCAACAAGGGGCAGGACAAGCTTTGTGGCACTCAAGCAACAGGACCAGCTCTTTCACAGTTCCCTAGTAGATAGGGGGCAGGGGCAGCTCCCCTGTTCTCATGCCTTTGGGTCTAACTCACTTTTGTCCCCTCCACCAAGGCCAATTCTACTGTGCAATATTGAAAGTATTACAGAAACGAGAGGCCTTTTACAAGACCAATGATACACTACAATGGACTTTTCAAGTGAATCTTTTTGGACAAAATAGCATATTGTCCAATATACAGCAGCATCCACAGTGAGATGTTCTTTTTGTTTGTTTTATTTTGTTGTGTTGTGTTGTATTTTATTTCTTTGGAGGTTGCAAATATGAATTGTGAATATGGAGGGAAGGTTAAATGATTGAGATTGTACTGCATCATGTGAAATACAACAAAATCATTAAAAAATAATAATCTGTCTGTAAAATATAGCTTGCGAGTTCTTTAGTTACATTTCTAATCAAAACCTCTTGTTACTTATTTCCAATAGTAGAGTATTGAACAAGGACCCAGCAAAAGATAAATAAAACATTTAATGAACTGGAACAAGATAATTGTGAGGAAAGACAAATAACTCTATATTAAAATAAGTAAGACTCATAAATATATAAATGAACTACTGGTTTGTACTATGCTTTGCTTCACTAATAAAAAGCTATTAATCTTGCAGAAAAGTGGTTTAGATGGCGATATTATAGCATTTCAGCAGAAATAAACAAATTTAGTGCATCACAAATCATGATGAAGAACTTGTTTTAATTTTACATCATATCAGATATGATGTAAAATTGTATATTTAAATTGTAGCCTTTAAAATATAGAAGCACATAAAATATCAATCATATAAAGAAACTGAGAAACAATGCTGGGGAAAGATTTGAAATAGTTCCTAAAAAAAAACCTGATAAACTATATGTACATGTTTAAGGTTTTACTTCTAAAAAGACCAAAGCTAGTGCTTTAAAAAATACTAAAGAAAAAAAATCACTCTCTTTTGGCATTGCTGCTTCAAGATATTGACTTTTCTATGCCTCACCCCAATCACAAAACATCAAGAGATACAATCCTTCCTGAGGCAAAGATTTAAATGGAGTGGTGCTTTAAATCCCTGAGATATGGTTCACTGTAAAATATCAGATTTATCATAGGATTTATAGGTAATTCTAAACAAGGCATAGTTTAACATTCATATTGATTATTTAATATAAACCTAGCAATTGCACTGCAAGGTTCTATTCTGATTTTTTTTTCTATTTTATAGGTGAACAGACAGAAATTCATTTAGATTAATACCTTATCAGTGTCTCAAAGCTGATAAAAGGCATTGCTTGTGTGTAAATACAAATCAACTATTTGAAGAAGCTGTTCTCTTAAAATATGCAAATGGCTTAACCTAGAAGCTATTACAAAAGGATTTCATATTATTTTTCTTATTATTCAACTTCTCTTTTGGCAGTGTTCAGGTCACAGTGGACTCCAGAATGTGCCTTTGACTTTCAGAACAGCTTAACTAGGACTTTTCTGACTGTCATGACTTACTGTGCATTCTTATCAAGAGTCTCACAATGATGTATCCAGGCTGAACAAGCAGGGGAATTAAAACAAACAAACAAATCTCTGTCTGAAAAACAGATTGCCTTTTGTTCACATTTCTGGTTCAGAGCCCAAAGCATAAAACTCGCATCTCCAGACCTAGCTGGACAGATGGCACAGCAGTTAAGAACAGGTACTCCTCTTTCAAAGGATCCGAGTCCCAGTACCCACATGGAACATCTCACAGCCACCCATGACTCCAGTTCCAGAGGATCCAATGCACCATGGGCACTGCACTCACATGCCCAAATCCACACAGCACATACACAAAATTAAAAATATTTTTGTGAAATACAAATATAATACACCTTTCATAGCTTATTCACAGGACTATAATTCATAGCATTTCATTCACTTCAGATAGCCATTGAAAGTCTATAAAATACTTTCCCAAAGGAGTATAGAGTTGATAAAATTACAATATTCTATATAACCTAGCAAACATTGGGGTGACTCATATCCCAAACCATTATGTATCATCACAAAAGATACACTGGGATGATTGTTAGAGCTGGAAGAAAAAGATGTCTGCTGGGAAACAGTATTTGACAGATACAGCAAAGTAGTGGCACACTAGAACTCAAAACTTAAGACTTCAGGCACAAAGCTTGCACAAGGTAAGTCCAGTTATAATTCCAGCATGGATAGAGGAGAGGCTCAGAAGTCTCTACTCCTATCTGAGGAGTTATTGGCAATTGATAACTACTGAGGAAGGGAAATGCAGTTTTCTTTAGGGAAGCAGATCTGAGAGGCTATCTAGGCTACAGAAGATGATCCCAGACCCATATGTACAAATAGAACATGAAAATATCTCAGTGAGCATTAAAGGAAAAAAGGGGGACACATGAAAGTGGGAGAGAAATGTGGTGGGTTAACTGAAGAAGGAATTGCAAGAGAAATAATAGGAAATATTTTTGATCAAAGTACATTATATGCATGCATAAATATTAAGTATTTTTTTAAAAAATAAATTACACTTTATGTTGAAATTGTTCCTTGTGGAATTGAAAATGTTCAGCTATTAACAACCGAATAGCTTGAAAATAAACATGGTGATCATTAGAGAGATGAATGTATCTAAACATTAAAATGTAGACCAATGTAAAAGAAAAGACTTAAACATAAACACAAAATGCAATGGAAATTTTAACATGGATAAAAATACATGCTATAAAACCAGAAATAAATGCTATCACTGGGAGAAGGAATGGTTTGTCCATATATTATATATGTCTATTATGAAAATGACACAACAAATCCATTTCTTTGTATACTAAACAAATAAATATATAATCTTATATCTGTGTATTGATGTAAAATTAACTTTCAAAATAAAGATGCCAAGATTCCTTTCTTTAAAACTCTGTTAGAATTCCAACATAGAAACATTCTAAAAGTCATTTTTCCCTTCACTAATACCTTAGCCATATTACAAAATATACTTTGTTTAAAATAAAGTTTTCTTTCATGAATTGCTTTCAAAATTAATTTCAAGTGTGGCAAGCTTGGTTTCTGTATACATGTTGTATTTGTGAGTGTTGGGACAGAAGCTGCTCATATTGTAGTAGTATCTTGTAGGAGTTGAATGTTTCATTCCATGTTTTCTATTTAAGCACCCAAGTCAAATGAAACTGTTGAAACATAAAAAGTAATTTTTATGATCATTTGACAAAACACATGATCATGATAGTGATAGATCTTCAGTCTGTTGAGGACTAATTCACTTGTTGAAAGTGATACAAAAGACAATTCTTAGGACAGAATAATGTTGCATTTAATACTTATTTCCTGCTGTGTGGGCACAATGTAATACATACAAAGTGGGCACTCAATACCTGTCCTGAATTGAATTGCACTGATAGAAATAAAAGAAAAAATGAAAACGAGAAGAGAGGAAAGAATTGATGGGGGTTTCAAGTTTATCATTTGAAGGCATTTGTGGTTTTCAACATCTTAAAATTATGTGTACATATATTTTAATAATTCTTAATATTTGACATTTGGGAAGTATTTTAATTTGACATTGTTTTATTATTTTATTTAAAAATTTATACAATTTATTTAGATAACAAGTTTTTTACCTAAGCCTTCCACAACTTTTTTATCTTTTTACCAACAAAACTACTTTTCTCTCTCGCTTTCAAGAAAACCAAAAGCAAAATGAATGAAGCAGAAACATTAAAACAGAGAAATAAAAATTTTAAAGCAAATGGGATGAACAATAATATAAACTAACTAGTACCATCAGAGCTCCCAAGGACTAAACCACCCACCAAAGAGTACACATGGTGGGACTAATGGCTCTAGCAGCATATGTATAGCAGCAGATGACCTAGTCAGTCATCAATGTGAGGAGAGGTCCTTGGTCCTGTGAAGGTTCTGTGCCCCAGTGTAGGGGAATTCCAGGGCCAGGAAGTAGGAAAGGATGGGTTGGTAAACAAGGAGAGGGGGGAGGGAACAGGTTTTTTGTTTTGTTTTGTTTTTTTCCAGGGGGGAAACAGGAAAAGGAGATATCATTTGATATGTAAGTAAAGAAAATATCTAATAAAAAGTAAAGCAAATGAGTAAAACAAATCTATGTTTTGGGGGTGGGGGTGGTTCGAGGCAGGGTTCCTCTGCATAGCCCTGGATGTCCTGGAACTCACTCTGTAGACCAGACTGGCCTCTGCCTCCCAAGTGCTGGGATTAAAGACTTGTGCCACCACCTCCAGGCTGAGTAAAACCAATATTACAAAAAAAAAAAAATGCCAAAACAAAGCAAGATGTTTTATAAATATCATTGGATTCAATTTGTATTGATCAATTACTCCTAAGCATAAGACTTGCCCTGGAGTGTGACTGAAATACCCAGTGACATTCTACTAGAAAAAGGTAATGCTCCTATTGGAAGCAAGCATCATTTCCACATACCTTCTTCTTTGGCATTTAGACTCTGTGTCCCTTGCTCCTTTTCAGTGCTAGGAATCCACATATCTTGAACCTGCACAGGTCTTGTGCACGCTGTCAGAGTCTCTATGAATTCATATGTACATCAGTGATGTTGTGCTCAAAGAAGGGGTTTCCTTGGAGTCATCCATTACCTCTGGCTCTTAAAACCTTTCCGTTTCCTCTTCAACATAAATGCTTGAGCCTTAGAGGAGTGAATTGATGAAGACATGCCATTTCGGAGTGAATTCGCCAAAGTCTCTCACTCTCTATACATTGCCTAGCTGTGAATCTTTGTGTTAATTCAAACCTAATGTAAGAAGAAATTTTTGTCATAATTTCTCATAATAATTTCTCAGTTATTTGGTTATAGTTATCCTAATATATTTTTGAGGCTACTGTGAAAGACATGTGTAAATCACACTTTTAATTTCCTTAGATGATGGGATGAGAGACATATCCTGGCTGTGCGAATACATCACATGGACAGCAGGGGATTTCTTTTTCTGTTCGAACTATATTGTCTTAGGCCTGGAAGCTTCTAACCTATGTATAATTTAATCTCTCAAGCTAACTTATTCAATCTAGCTACTCTCAGTTTCTGACTGACTTGTTTTGCTTGGCCTCATATTTTGACAACATGGCCTAATCTGGCCCATTCTCATTCTCTGGGTTGTTCTATTTTCACCTGTGTCTGCCTTGTTCTCTGTGCAACCCATCTCTGTAAAACTGTCCAGGTAAAGCTGCCATAAACACATACTAGTTAACATATACCACACATACCATGTATCACACAACAGACACCACATGAGTTGTGTTGGAAATTTGGTGGCTATTGCATTGAATCTGTAGGTTTTTGAGAGTGACTTTTACAAAAAGTCTTCCACAGTAGCCTAACCACATAACATACATCACAGCTTTTTCTATCTCTTGCGGTTCTTATGCAGCCTCTTTTTCCTGTGTTGCTCTCCTTTGAATTGGGAGTATACTATCTCTAACTCATTCTACCTAATCGTTCCCTGATTCATTGTGCTGTCACTCACTTTCAAACATGGCTGCTTCCTTCTACAAACTAACCTTACCTTCACTGTTAGGGATTAAAGGTGTGTACTAAGGGGGTATCTGTATCCCAGACCAGATCATCATACTGTAATCATATGTCTACATAGATTTGGATGTGATGACTTGCCACAGCAGCCATGTTGCTGGATTAAAAATTCTTTATAGGCATTGTTTTCCTGGTTTATTTATCAGTCTGTTTGTCATGTATATATAGAAAGGATATCCATTTTCAAGTACTTCTTTTATATCCTGCTACATTGCTTAAAGTCTACCATCTATAAAAATGTCCTACTAGAGGATTGCAAAATTGAGCATCAATGGGAGGAGAGGCCCTTGGCCCTGTGAAGGTTCTGTGCCTCAGTGTAGGGGAATGCCAGGGACAATATGTGGGAGAGGGTGGGGTGGCAAGCAGGGGGAGAGGGGAGGCAACAAGGGTTTGTTCTTGTTGTTTTGGGGGGGGGTGGGTTTGTTTTTTTTTTTTTTTTTTTTTGAGGAGAAACTGGGAAAGGAGAAATCATATGACATGTAAATAAAGAAAATATCTAATAAAAAAAGAAAATAATGAAGACTTTAAAACATTTTTAAAAGATAAGAAAAAGTCCTACTAGACCTTTTAAGGTCTTTTATACGTAAAATCATATTATATGCAAATAAAGATTCTTCAATTTCTTCCTTTGCAGCTTCTATCTCCTGGATCTTCTTCAGTTGTCTTATTGTTCTAGTTAGAAATTCAAGTACTATATTGAATAGGCATGGAAACTGTGGACAACCTTGTCCTAATTTTAGTGGAAATGGGTTGAGTTTCTCTCTTTGGGTTGATATTTGTTTTAGACTTGAAGAATATTGCTCTTATTATGTTGAGGTGTGTTCCTTGTACCTACAGTCTCTCCAAGACTATAATGAAATGATGTTGGCTTTTGTCAAAGACCTTTCCTGCACTTAACAAGAAGACTGTGTGGTTTTTGTCTTTCATCCTGTCTATGTGGTGGTTTGTGTTTAATGGCTTACATATGTTGAACCATCCCTGACTTTCTGAGGTAAAACCAGTATGTTCATGCTAGATAATCTTTTCTATGTGTTCTTGGATTTGGTTTGCAAGTATTTTATTGAGAACTCTTGTATCTATTTCCATAGGAATATTAGTCTCTAAATTTCTTTAGATTACATGTTGAGAGAAATTTTAAGGAGTATTTGTTATTTAGGGTTTTTTTTGAAGTTAGCTGCTAAATCCACATGGTGCTTTGTTTGTTTGTCTTGCTATTATGTTTTGTTTGATTGTTTTACTTTTTGTTAGGACATATTTATTTGTTGCCTATAATTCACTAATGGTTATGGTCACGTTAAAATAGCTCCTATCATCTTGATTTAACTTTGATCAATTGTATATATTTCAAGAAATTTATAATTTCTTTTAGTTTCTACAATTAAGAGGAATATACAATTTTAAAGTATATTCTTTAGATTATATGAAATTTCTTCAGTATCACTTGTAATGCCACCTTCCCTCTCTCTCTATGTCTCTCTCTCTTTAAAAAAATAATGGCTCTCTCAACATTTAATGTCGAGAGATTAGGGATTTATCAATCATCGATTTTTTTCAAAGAACCAACTATATATTTCATTGATTTCTTTTTGCTTGATCATTTCATTTTGTTTGTTTTGCTTATTTCTATTTCATTGAATTCCATTCCGACTCTGATTATCTTTTTTCCTGTCTACATCTTTTGGGTATTATCTCTTCGTATTGCTCTACACTTTGCAGATATGTCAATAAGTTTACTGTTAGATCACTCCAGTTATTTAGTGTAGGCATGTAGTAATGTAATTCTTTGTCATAGTATTTTCTTTGCCCATATGTTTTGGTATATTGTGTTTTCAGCTTCATTCAATTCTAAGAAGTTTTAAATTTTCTTCTTATTTTCTCTTTCAACCCAATTTTTATTTTGTGCTGAGTTGTTCAGCTTCCACCAATTTTTATGCTTTCTGCCATTTATATTTTGGTTAATATATCTTAAATCACAGTGGTTAGAAAAGAAGCAAAGTGTTATTTCAATTTCTTATAGCAGTTGTAACTTGCTCTGAATCTTAGAATGTGGTCAATTATGTGTAAAACTTCATCACCTGCTGAGAAGACAGTGCATTCTGTAGTGTTTGTGTAGAATGTTCTGTAGATGTCTCTTAGGCCCATTTGATTTATGATCTTATTTAGTGGCAGCATTTGTCTGTTTAGTTTTGCTCTGAGAGACCTGTCTTTGATGAGAATGGTTATATTTAGGTCAGCTACTATCACTATGTGAGGGTCAGTATGTAGTTTTAGCTGTAATAATGTTACTTTTATAAACTTGTATGACTATGCTTGGTGCATAGATGTTTAGAATTGCAATATCCTTTTGGTAGATTTTTTATTGAATATTAAGTGTTCGTCTCTATCTCATTTTATTTATTTTGGTTTGAAGTTTATTTTCTCTAATATTAAAATAGCCATACCTGTTGGCTTCTGGTTTCATTTGCTTGGAATATTATGTTTTTCAATACTTTTACCTAGAGAAATGATGTTTATCTTGATGTGTAGTGTGTTTCTTGGTACAGAAAAAAACATACTCTCTTATAATCCAATCTGTTAGTCTGTTCTTTTTATTGGTAAATCAAAACCATTAATCAAGTTATTAATGTACAGTGTTTAATGATTCTTGTTTTTATAGTGTGGGTTTCTTTTCCTTTTTGATTTACTGGTCTGGGATTATTTATTTCTATGTCTTTTTGGATATAGTTAATTATTTCAGACTGATGTTTTACAACTAACATCTTCCGTAGAGCTTTGTTGGAAAATAAAAATGGCTTAAATTTGTTTCTATTGGGAAATGTTTGTCTTTCTACATCAATTATGATTGAGTATAAAAGCCTGGACTAGTATCTGTGATTTCTGTAGAACATCCATCCAGACAGCTAATTTCTTCAGAGTCTCAATTGAAAAGTTGGGTATTATTTTAATGAGCCTTTCTTTCTATATGACTGGGTCTTTTTTCCCTGCCATTCTAGTATCCTTTCTTTGTTCTGTATTTTTAGATTTTATTTATTATTATATGTCTTGAGATTTTTTTTCTGGATCTGTCTATTTGATACTCCATAAGCTTTGTGTCTTTCAACTGAAATATTTCTTCTTCCTTCCTCTGTATCTGTTATTCACATTTGCCCTTTTCTTCATTTCCCATGTTTCTAGAATATTTTATGCCTGATTTATTACAGATTTATTATTTAACATTTTCTTTGATACACCTATCATTTCTTCTACCTTAACTTTAAGACTCGAAACTCTTTCCTCCATGTTTTGTATTCTGTTGGTGAGGCTTACCTGTGAGGTCAACCTCCAAATTTCTCATTTCCATTTTTATTTTTATTGGGTTCTTTAGTGAGTGTCCTTCTCTTCCTCCTCCTCTTAGCTTTTTTCTGTTACTTACTGTGGATTCTGGGAAAAATGGTACCTGTGAGACAAGTATTAGCAAATACTGGTGTAGAATGTTTTTATCACTTGGTGGGCCTAGACTCTAGTAAAATCCTCAAGGAAATAGTATAGCAGTTTCTAAATTTAAGGGGGAAAATAAAAAGATGAGAGAAGGAACCAAAGCATTCATAAGATCTAGATCTTACTAAAGGTGAAATATCCAAGAGAAGTGAGTGTCAGTATGATGAAACTCAACTTTCACATTTATTGTCTTATTATTTACAATAACTGTGTGATGGAATCAACCTGGATGTCCATGACAAAACTAACAAAAACTTGCTAATTGAACCTTGTCTTCCAGGGGGATAAATTTTAAAATAATTTCAGATATTACAGAATGACCTTGTCAAAAGAAGAGACACATCTGTGACTTGTCACAACACTCTGTAAGCACCATGAATGCTCTAAAGATGGACAGTAGCCGTGTAAATTGAAAACAAACTAGAAGAGAAAAGCTAGTGTTGTATGTCTGTAATAGCAGCACTTGTTAGTCACAGATGTGAGATCTCAATAAGCTCCATGATTAAACCCCATCTTGGCAAAAGAAATTCAGAAAAATATCTGAGGACTTACTCATTTACCTGTACTATGCAGCAAAGAGCTCTAAATATCATAAATTTTAAAAGATTTCTATACATATCTTTATCATTATTTTTCAAGGTATACTAGAATTTGTCAACTTGAAGCAAAATAAAAGGAATAGGGACAGGAAAGGAATAGGAATAAGAGTAGGAGAGGGAGAGAGGTAAGAAAAGAGAGAGATGGGAGGAAAGGCAAAGGAAAGACGGTAAGGGAGGGAGGCAGTGCCACTGGTGTTGCTATAGGAGCTTCTTTGAATTTGCAATTTATGTCATGTATCAGGGGCATTTGAACAGTATTTTTTCTACTTATGCATGAATATAGGATATCTTTTTTATTTGATTGAAAGGCGAAAGTGCTTCTTCCTCTCCAATTTATTTCTTCACTTATTCATAATGTTCATTTTGGAGGACCTTCACTCTCTTACTTAAATGTGTTCCTACTTTTATAGCCACTTTAAAAGACATTATTGGCTTGAAAATGAAACTTGTCGTTTGTGGGATCATATTTGTGGCAAATTTGCTCTCTTCTGGAGATATCTTAATTTGTAGCTTTCGTCTCTTTTCTATTTTCTAGTGCCACTAAGAATGTGTTTTGGCTGATAGTATTTCTCTGCCCTGTATTGAGACTGTCTTCCCATATCCTTTAGTAAATACTGTTGCAGGAAATGTTTAAAAAGAACCAGCAGATTTCTGCACTAGTACCAGCAACTCTCTGCCCCGGTGGCCATGCTGGCTAAACACTGGTGGCCAATGGCTGACCGGTTTTTATCTCATGGAGACTCTGGCTCAGAACTTTACAATCTTTCCACCCAGCTCCCTAGGTTCCCTCTCAGGGATCATTACCACAGCAGCCCCAAGCCTAACTCTCTCCTGTTTCCTCTCTTCCTCCTCCAACCCAGAAGCCCCTTCTACTTGCCCAGTAATTGGCTCCTTTACTTATTAGGGGATTGGTTCACAAGAACAGCACCAGGCCCATCCACATCAAATATCAAAGTCTCTGCAATACCCAGACTTGTTACATAATATGCTCATTATCTATCTGTCTGAAGTCACAACATGGCTCTTGTCCACCTAAACCAGTCCCCTGGTCCTGTGCTATGCTGTCTGTGGGGATAAGGTCCATATCTGATCTAGCTTTTTTCTCTTGCTACTCTCTTCACAAAGGTCTTCATCCTTGTGATGACATGGCACATCATGTCTTGATTGTTTCTTAGTGAAGTGTTCCTTAAGAGCCTGATTTAGAATTGTCCCATTCATGTTTCTTAGCACACTTGGCGTTTTACTTTTCTCAAGAGCATTTTCATCCTATAAGGCTTTATTTTTGATTTTTTGTTTATTTTTTATTTTTATTTTGGCTTTAAGAAGTGTTTTTATTGCACATATATACATATATATTATACATGTATATATAATATATATACATATATAATTATTTTTGCATTTTTATTGCATTATAATGAGAAAAGTTACATGATTTCAATTTATCTGAATTTGTTAACATTTAAAAATATATTTTAAGTAAATAGAATTAAATCACATTCTTGTTTCCCTTTTATACCCCAACTCCTCCCAGAGGAGTATTATCCCTTCAAACCTACAATATCTTTTTTTGTCATGTTCTTTAAAATTTATATAATATTACAACAATAAAAATGAATATTATAAAAGTTGTTTGATATAAAACAACAATCAATTTAACAGTCTTACGTAGATGATTGTCTACAGCAATACTGAAAATACATATATTTTTCTCAATATAAATTTTAAATAACTCCAAACATATTAACTGTATATTTCAAAATAATACATTACTACTACTATTTTCTTAAATGAACATAAGTATATAAAGTGTTTTTGTTTGTTTCTTTTGTATTTAGTGGAGCTTAAAATTTTGACTCTTACTGTGGTAAGTTGATACAAGAGTTACAAATGTCAAGCTAAGCATTCAGTCTCACTCTTTGTTGTTCCCTTACAAAACACCTCCCAATTTAATTGTCTTTGTTTCTTTTGGGTATATAAATATGTTTAAAATATATAAGCTGTTCTGAAAGCCATAGTATAGTGTAGAAACATGAAATAAACAATACTACTAATAGAGAGGCTGAAATAGGAGAAGGAAGATCTCAAAACCATTATGTTGTACACAGCAAGACACTCTCATGAACAAACAAGATGAAGCTGTGTATGGATTGTATAATATTGGACCTATTTCTCCAATTAGCAAATTAGAGAGACCATTGGATGGCAGTCAATAAATTTCTAATTCCTCATATTTTTCTATTTCAATCGCTTAGGATATGTTGGTATATTAATTTTCATGTTAAGATATTAAGGAAAAGTAATTGTTACTTCCTGTTGTTTTTGTTGTAAGAGGTGGAATTAGATTTGTGTGGATTTGTTGAAAGATTACTTCCTTGCTTCTTCTAGGGTGTAGTTTTGCTCCTTATGTTGATGTTTTCCATCTATTATGCTTTGTAGGGCTAGATTTGTGGAAAGATATTGTGTAAATTTTGTTTTGTCATGGGATATCTTGTTTTCTCCATCTACGGTAATTGAGAGTTTTGCTGGGGAACAATGACTTTTTTGTTTATATTGCCCATTTCATCCAACAGTTTTTAAAAACTGCTATCTTCTGTATATCTATCTCCTCATGTATTACCTGCTGTGGATTAAAATGTTGGCCCACATCCAGCCCAGGGCTCATGCTGCTGGGCAAGGTGGGATGCGGGATGTTTGATTGCATGCACTTCATGCCACCTTTGGTCAGGTGTCGGGCTGTGACAAGCCATAGGACCCCATTCTGGGAGTGGGAAGGTGCAATCTGAGTCCCAGGGAAACTGCCAGAGTCCAGGGATGGCAGGTTCTCACTTTTAGACACTACAGACGCTGCTGAATTCTGTGGAAGAGTTGAGAACAGAATAGGGCTCTAGCCCGGGGCCAAAGGGAAAAAGGTAGTGGTAGCGGGAGAGCTCTGGTTGGCTCTCATGGGGGTGAGAGTATCTTTTGCTTGCTCAGGTGGGTGGCTTGGCTTGGTGGAGACCTTGGCTGAGAATGCAGAGAGGCCTCCTGGGGGAGGTTAGACACATGGTTCTTTAGAGGAAGGCCTACTCCATTGTTCCTGTTGCAGATCTGCGAATCCCAATGAGAAGAGACTGTTCATGACTTTAAGGTGTTTATGGTCATGGTGGAGAGTTGTGATGGATGAAAATATACCCCACTTTTTCAGGGTGGGCCTGAGGTTAAATACCTTTTGCAGGAAGGTGTGTCTGGAAAAGCGAGCTTAATTGGCTAAGCCCTTCAGGTCTTTAGTTGCCTCATTAAAATGGAGATCTGTCTTGAGGCTATGTGACCTGTAGTCACATCTTCTACCTGTGGAGGGGCTTGGGGCTTTGCCCTATGTGACTGATGGCCATCATGTCAGGATCCTAGTGTCTGGGAGCATGGCAAACACCTTTTGTTCCTTGCAGGAACACCTGCTGGGTCTCTAGGGTATAAACCTAGCTTGACCAGAAAACGGGCTGCCTTTCATAGTCCCCCAGCCTGGCACATAATATAGGTCTGTAATATTTAAGTGTATTAAATGTATTAATATATAAATGTATTAAATGTAATACTTAAAGTGTCCTGATAATTCTAATTTCAATGTGATTTCTAAGGTAATTTATTGATGTTACTAATTCACTTTCAAATAATTAAAAGGTAAAAGAAACTTAAATGCTTCAGATGGAGTGAGAGGAACATAAAACTCTGGTGTGAAGTTTGAGATATCTCAGATTTGATGTCTTTTATTGCTATGAATACTAAACTTTACAGTAGAGGCACATCAGCTTTTGTCTCTTATATATATAATATGTCTTATATATATCTTATATATATAATATATCTTATATGTATGATATATATATCTTATATGTATGATATATATATCTGTGTGTATATATATGTATATGTGTTTGGATGTATGTGTAGGAATGTAAGTGTGCATATGTGCATGGACAGACCTGCAGTTGCAGATGGATATCTGCTTCTCAATCTGTCTTCACTCATTTTGAGTCAGATTTTCTGGCTGAACATAACTTGCCAATTTCAACTAGTCTAGGTAGCCTGTTTTACTCTGGCACACTGATCTCTTCTTCATGAGTCCTAGGAGTAGAGGTACTGCCCCTTTTTATTCACAGTACTCTCTCCTTATGTTCCATACTTACAATCTTTATCTTATGCTGTCCATACTGAAATCAAAGATGATCTCCATCAATCACAAAATAACTAATTCCAGATAAAAATTTAAAGATATGTGAATTAAATATTAATAATGCTAATTCTGCTATCAGCTATTTTCTTCCTTATTAGTGAAAGAAAACCAAGACTTTTTGTCTTTTTTTAAAATCATGGATCCGGGATTAGATGTTTGAACAGGAAAAGATAAATGGCATCCAAGTGTTTTGGTTTGTCATTCAGAATTATTATCTACCAGGAACAAAATCAGTGACAGAACTGAAAACATAACCTAGGAAGTTTTAGAAGTATCTTCTTATGTGAAGTAAGAGCTGGAAAAAAGCCCCAGGAGTAGTTATTTTCAGTAAATAAAGCTTTATGAGTTGTTTAGATGTCAAGTCAATAAAATAAAGGGCTGAAATAATTTGATATGGCCACCACTTTGAATTGTTAGACAACAACAACAACAAAAAAGAATACTTGAAAGGTATACCGTACAAATGATATTTTTGTCACTTATTGTCTTGCTTCTTGCCACTCCATTTTTCAGACAGGGTCTCAATATGTAACTTAGTAGCTTAGGCTATCCTCAAACTCATGGCCTTCCTGGGTATGCCAATGAGCGCTAGGATAACAATTATGAACTAGCACGACTGTCCTCTTGAAAAAAAAAAAGATGCTAATCTCTGAATCTAGTTTCCTTTTATGTCATTCATTATATATGGATTGTAGTAAACAATTACAGAAGTTTGATGCATAAAAAATTTCTTCATGGAAAATGTTAACTGGTGACTTAATGGCCCCAGAATCAGTCTGTTTTTTCAGTAAGATGTAAATACTAATGACAGAAGGATTTCTCATGTCACCAAACAAGTCACTCCCTTTACTAGATTGCCACTCCTGAATTCTACCATGTGAGCCATTAATCAGAATTTGTATGGTTGATAGAAATAACATCTGGTCAACTTTAGGAGCTGGATTTCTTTCCAGCTGCTATATTCCCTTCATAAACTATAGGCACATGGATTGTTGACATACCTTAAGCCTCTAGCAAAAA
>JADRCC010272334.1:0-16235 GCA_019843855.1 Hylomyscus alleni | reverse complement strand
TGTGTGTGTGTGTGTGTGTGTGTGTGTGTGTGTGTGTGTGTGTGTGTGTGTAAAATTCCACATCTATAGCTACCTCGAGATATTTGAGTTCAGGTATGTATGTGAAACTTTACAAACTTTAAACAGACTATGTTGGCAGTACTCCACGAGAACATTATAAATTCTCTAATGGAGAAACCACGTTTCTCATCTTCAGTGTAGTACAATTTTTGACACATAGTAGGCTGTTAAAAATATGTGTTGAATGGAAAATGACTAAACAGCTGAATGTTCTTAAGCATTCTGATTTAGCAGTTGGAGGTTATTTCTGGAACTGAGTGTGATGAATATATGCACTGACTACAGCAACAAAGATTTTCCTTTGACAAAAAAATTCATGTGTTCTTGACAGGTATGGTTGTTCCCCATAGTACTGAAAGTTTTCCTTGATGTTTTCTTAAACTGTACAACGTGGAAAGGTTTAGATAAATTCCAAAGAAGGGACAATTACCTTTCTATCTCTTACCCGTTCATCTACCGCGTGCTACTTTTCCATCATTTAGCTATTATTTATAGCTTTGAATTATGAGGCCCATGAGTATAAGCACTCTTATTAAAACAACTGTCACACTATTAAATTCTCACATAACATTTTTTGATCAGGTATTACCCAAAAACCATAGAATATAGCTGTAATGGTTATTGTTCATATTAAGTCTAGAATTGATTAAAAAAATTATCTATCACAGTTCATTCTATTTTTAACAGAGACAGATTTGAAAGGAAACTAAATTGTTATGGTCTTTGTAAAAAACCACATTTGTAGTGATTTTAATACCTGTGCTATAGTATGCCTTTTTGCTTCTGTGTGTGTGTGTGAGTGTGTGAGTGTGTGTGTGCGTGATTTTTACTATATATTGGACTATTTAGAATTCTTATTTCTGTAAATTAATTCCTATAAAACTAGAACCCATAGCATCTGGCTAGAAATGTTAATTTACTCTAAGTATTTTTTATTTAATATATTTCAGTACTGTTAGTATGTAAGACTTTCCCTTACTTTTTTTTTTTTTTTTTTTTTTTTTTTTTTTTTTTTTTTTTTTTGAGACAGGGTTTCTCTGTATAGCCCTGGCTGTCCTGGAACTCACTCTGTAGACCAAGCTGGCCTCGAACTCAGAAATCCATCTGCCTCTGCCTCCCAAGTACTGGGATTAAAGGCCTGTGCCACCACCGCCGGGCTACTTTCTTGCATTCTTAAGTCTCCCTGCTCCCTCGGATGCTGGGATGATCTTGCTGGGAGACCTGGGTAGTTGTTACTGTTATTTTAGCGTTTTATAGTAAAGGCATGTTTCATTTAATTTTTTTGTCATTCTGTTCTTTCACTATTGTAAGTCAATATACCAATAAATATTCTATATGAAAGACTAAATTATGGAACAAATCTGAGTTCATCACTGACTGTCTACAATTGGGAGAAAACACATGAATTTAAATTACTCCTCAAAAATGCTAACATTAATTCTTCAAATTGTACAATGCAAATAGCAGTAGTAGTGAGGCAGGATCCCTGAGAGTAGCAATTATATTCCAATTATGTCATTTCGAGGCTCTTAGCTGCTTCTGTATCAGGACCCACATCGTAGCCATAGAACAGACTGTTTCTGAGGAAAAACAAATACTGCCCTTTTCAGGCTTTTGCATTTTTATTATGTTTACAGGTTTCCTTTGCACAAAGCTAAACATTGACCTGGGTAATTGTTGTATCCAAAGCAACAGACATAACCGTATTAGTCAAAATGTATTTTATTATCATTGGAACAGAACAGCCAACTTAGCAAAATCACCAAAGATCTCAATTAATTATCCTCAGCTCCATTCTTTTACTCTGAATACCAATTTTATTTTGACTGCCACCATATAGAAATACACTGACCCCATAAATCAGTGAAATTTACAGATTTATAAGGCAACAAAACAAAACATTGTGATTAAAAATGTTCCTGAAGTATATAGCAATAGCAAACCCCTACTTCCATTAATTATGTATTTGTGAAGTAAATTAGACAATAAATGGACAAGCTTAGCCCAGTTCAGCTTGTGTCTGCATTGTCAAACTCATGAAGCTGTACTGCTCTGGTGTAGAGTCAAAGGTGTTCATGTCCATTTACATAACATAAATGCTACTGGAGAACAATCTTTTTGTTTTATGTTAAACAATTGCACATTTTAAAATATATTTTAAAATCCTGTGTGTACTGGCTGGTTTTGTGTGTCAACTTGACACAGGCTGGAGTTATCACAGATAAGAGAGCTTTAGTTGAGGAAGTGCCTCCATGAGACCCAGCTGTGGGGTATTTTCTCAATTAGTGATCAAGGGGGTAGGGCTCCTTGTGGGTACTGCCATCCCTAGGCTGGAAGTCTTGGGTTCTATAAGAGAGCAGACTGAGCAAGCCAGGGGAAGCAAACCAGCAAGAAACATCTCTTCATGGCCTCTGTGTCAGCTCCTGCTTCCTGATCTGCTTGAGTTCCAGTTCTGACTTCCTCTGGTGATCAACAGCAATGTGGAAGTAAGCTCAATAAACCCTTCCAACCCCAACATGCTTCTTGGTCTTGATGTTTATGCAGGAATAGAAACCCTGACTAAGACACTATAGAAACACCAGAATGGAGCATTTTTATTGGGAAAGATTGCAAGAAGGAAAGACAGTAATGATCAAGAAATACTGACGTCTCTTACAACATGTTTATAAAATCAAGTCTTTTCATTCAAAGATTTTAAAGTATATAAGTAAAGGAACAATCTTGTTCTGAAGAAATCAGAATCTAGGTTATAATTATTTTTATTAATTTATGATGATTCAGAATGAAAAATTATGAGCATGGGTCAAAATGGTGGTGAATTAAATGCCTCCAGTGTACCTCAACAATATGTAATAATATTCCATCCATTTCATGAGAAGGAGCTAAGAGTTCTACATAGACCATATAAATTAATTTGCAGTGCAAACATTAGTGAGATTGCCTGATTTAACCATTGATTCTGAAGCATTAAGAAAAGGAACCCTGCTGTCTGGGCTGGTGTCCTGAGCGGACCTTGAGCGCAAGCTCTTCAGCCAGTCCCACAACACCCAGAGGAAACTCCACTCCCAGGCACTCTGACACTCTCAGGATCAGAGGTGAGGAGGACCCAACATCTGTCCCAACACTGGAAGTAACTGGGACCTGTGGGACCAGGCACACAGGAAGTCCACCAGCAGAGTGGCTCGGATTCCTTCTGGTCTCTCTGGGCTGGTGTGCAGAGTGGACCTTGGGCACAAGCTCTGCAGTCAGTCCCACAACACCCAGAGGAAGCTGCTGCACTCCCAGGGGCTCTAACAAGCCCAGGGTCACAGGATCCCAGAATCACAGGATCACAGAGATAGCCTGACTCTGAGGAATTCTGATACAACCAGGTCACAGGAAGGACTGATGACTCCAGTCAGGTTTAGCAAGGGCAGATAACACTAGAGATAACCAGATGGCAGGGAGCAAGTGTAAGAAAATAAACAATACAAAACAAGGATACTTGGCATCATCAGAATCCAATTCTCCCACCATAGCAAGTCCTGGACACACCATCACACAGGAAATGCAAAATTCATTTCTAAAATCACTTATCATGATGATGATGCAGGACCTTAAGAAAGACATAAATAGCTCTTTCAAAGAAATACAGGAGAACACAAGTAAAGAGCTAGAAGCTCTTAAAGAGGAATCACAAAAATTCCTTAAAGAACTACAGGAAAACACAAACAGGTGAAGGAAATGAGCAAAACCATCCAGAATCTCAAAATGGAAATAGAAACAATAAAGAAATCAGAAAGAGAGACAACCCTGGAGATACTAAACCTAAGAAAGAAATCAGGAGTCATAGATGCAAGCATCACCAACAGAATTACAAGAGATAGAGGAGAGAATCTCAGGGGTAGAAGACACCATAGAAAACATTGACACAAGAGTCAAAGAAAATGCAAAAAGCAAAAAGCTCCTAACCCAAAACATACAGGGAATTCAGGACACAATGAGAAAACAAAACCTAAGGATAATAGGTGTAGAACAGAGTGAAGACTCCCAATGTAATGGGCCAGTAAATATCTTTAGCAAAATAGAAGAAAACTTCCCTAACCTAAAGAAAGATGCCCATGAACATACAAGAAGCCTACAGAACTCCAAATAGACTGGACTAGAAAAGAAACTCCTCCTGTCACATAGTAATAAAAACACCAAATTCACCAAAGAAAGAAAGAATTTTAAAAGCAGTAAGGGAAAAGGGTCAAGTAACATATAAAGGCAGGCCTATCAGAATTACAGCAGACTTCTCACCAGAGACTATGAAAGCTAGAAGATCCTGGGAAGATGTCATTCAGACCCTACAAGAACACAAATGCCAGCCCAGGCTACTATACCTCAGCAAAACTCTCAATTATCATAGATGGAGAAAACAAGATATTCCATGACAAAACAAAATTTACACAATATCTTTCCACAAATCCAGCTCTACAAAGGATAATAGATGGAAAACATCAACATAAAGAGCAAAACTACACCCTAGAAGAAGCCAGAAAGTAATCTTTCAACAAATCCACACAAATCTAATTCTACCTCTTATAACAAAAACAACAGGAAGTGAAAATTACCTTTTCTTAATATCTTAATATGAAAATTAATATTGACAACATATCCTAAGTGATTGGAATCCAAAAATATGAGCAGTTAGGAATGTTTTGATTGTCATCCAATGGTCTCTCTAATTTGGTAATTGGAGAAATAGATCCAATATTGTAAAATCTATATATACTTTTAGCTTGTTTGTGACAGTGTCTTGCTGTGTACTACATAAGGGTCTTGAAATCTTGCTTCTCCTATCTCAGTCTCTCTATTAGTAGTATTGTTTATTTCATGTTTTTACACTATACTATGGTTTTCAGGACAGTTTATATATTTCAAAAGTATTTATATACCCAAGGGAGACATAGACAATTAACGTGGGAGGTGGCTTATAAGAAAGAGAACAACAAAAAGTGAGACTGATTGCTTTGCTTGACATTTGTAGCTCTTGTATTAAGTTTGAAGAAGAGGACTTTATAAGTTACTCTTTCTCTGAGATGGATGCTTTTCCAAATTATCACAGCCAATGAACCAGATTCTTACCCACACCTAATGTCTGTGCCACTCTCCAAGCAGAACCATTGTTCATTGAAACAGTTGGTGAATGACTTTATGGATAGACTATCTTAATACATACACCATTTCTTAAATGAATGTAACCTGCTCTCTGTGGCCTTCCTTGGTGCAACTTAACTGTCAACTCTCAGCTTAGCTACGATGGAGGTAAAATCCTTAGGTGATTTGAGGGTCATTGAAGTACAGCCTTATTACAATGAACTCCAATGTCTAAAATTTGGTCTTGTTTTGGGCTTGTACCACAGTGAAAAAAATGTATGTATTTTCAGTATTGCTTCAGACAAGCATCTACATAACACTGTTAAATTGATTGTTGTTTTTTTTATCAAAAATAAATAAATAAATAAGTAAATAAGAAAAAACCTTCAAAGAAACTAGAAGAAAGGAAGTTTCTTATAATAAATTACATGTATCTTTAACTAATATCTTACTTAATAAAACATGTACTGCTTTCCCCTTAAAAAAGAAAAAGAAAAAGAAAAGGAACCCTGTCTGATTTGTTATTAGCAGATAGCTAATAACACTCTTGATTTGGGTGTCTAACAATTTTCCTCCCTTTTCTTTTGAAAAAACTCAGTAAGGCTGATTGAAAAGAGCATAAAAACCCAAGGGAGACATATGATTTGTCTCCACAGATATGGATCCATCTTTGGGGCTATCAAATTTGCAGTGCTCTATGATTCAAAACAGAATACCTTATCCATTGGCCTGGTTTGTTCGTTCCCATTTTCCTTCTCCTTCCAGTTTTAATCAATTGGCTCTGTTAGGTAGGGTAGATCTGGAGCCTTTTGTTGACGTGATCTGTTAGTTGACCAAAGAATATAGCTCAATGCTCCCACAGTCAAAGGTCACTCCATGTAGGAGGGTAACTACAAATTCTCTTCCATTACCTAGGGATCAGGTTTTTTGTTACTTTCTGGTGAGATCTAGCAAGTTTGCTCTGTACCCATTCTGTTCTGTTGGCTATCTTTCTCCATAAAGTCATATCCATTGATCCAAACTGCAGGAAGGAAGACAGACCAGCATATACTTTCTGGTTATTCTTGGCAGTCACAGAAAAACTCACATTATTTGGCTGTTGGTATTCCACTAAGAATACAAACCAAGGCTGGAGGAAAGAAGATATCCTAATGTCACCACTATCAGACTTCTTGTTGTTCATGTCTCCACCTGACTCTTCATGTGAATTCTTTGGGCTTTTCAATAACTGCTTCTAAATCCTGTAGAAGTACAGCCCCCATAATCCGGAGGAAAGCAGGATTAGAATAAGCACACTAACAGCCACAATGGTATTGCCACTTTCTTGCTCATGGCCAGCATGATACAACTCCCACAAGCTCAAATCTCAGTGCTAACATCTCTCCCTAAAATAGTCAATAACACAACTTCACACATAGCTGTAAACTACTTCAATGTGCATGCACACACCACATGAAGGAGATAACCATTGTGCAATGGGGCCAGTCTGAGTTACTATTTCTCACCAAATTGCACTCCACTGTTACTTAAGTTGTTGATAGTGCCATGTCTTTACATAGATCAATGCTATTGCCAGTCAGAATCTGAAAATCAATCAAAGCAAGACACAGTTTCCAATCTGAGCTTTCATAAAACCTTTACAAGCATTTAGAAATTCTGAAGCTTGTTGGCAGTCCATTTTTATGTAAGCCAAGATCTGCACCTGTTTTGCCAATGGATGGACCACAATTATGTTGGCATATTACTTCGACATATATCATTTTTTAACCAATCTTATTGTTTACACTTTTATTACCAATAGTATATACTAATTCAGGAACCACAGGTGATCTCCCAACTACAACAAATGGTTGACCTACATTGTTTTAAGCAAGTCTTAGGCATTTAGACCCAACCGTTTTGGCAATTCCAAATACAGATTGCTTGGTGTCATGTCAATAAAAAAATATATGTTAAGTAGTCAATCATTATTTCACTGTGCCTCAAAATATCAGACTTGGCAATTACTATTCCAAAGAGCATTCAATCTAAACATATTTCCTGGGACCCAACCAGAATAATCCTTCTGCTGGAAGGTGGTCTTCTTGATGATTATTTAATAATGCTTTTGATTTAAATCACTCCCTCTAATGAGAGACTTCACACTGTCCATCCAGTAGACTCACATCCCAATGGAGTCCACATCTATACCTTTGACCCCAGTGGTTCTAAACCTTCCCAATGCTGGAACTCATTACTAGTAGTTTGGATTTACCAAGAGGTAAGATTCAGATTGTGTGATGGAACAAAGCAAGAAGATAATACATGTATATGTATACATATATGTTTATTTCCTTTTCCCTTGAACACTGGTTATTTCACTTCATGTGAAACTACAGAACTATTGATATTATTATTTGGTGGATCAGATTACAGCTAGTTCATAGGAGGTCATATTTGTGATATATACAAGTCACATGCTCCAAGTCAGGTGTTTGATCTCTAATAGAGATCAGGAACATATCTGGAAGCTCATTTTCAAAATGTCAAGAAGTCAGTTGTATAATGGTCAAATGTGTAATGCAAGTCTATTTGTAATAAGACAAAATACAAAACCAGGAAGGTTTTCAGAAGTCTACCTATTGATTCACACCTCTCTTCTGAGTTCACAAATGGTCTATCAGTTATCCTTTCTACTGCTGTTACAACATTATTGAATCTGTTGAGTCTTTAGGCCCAAGAATGAGAATGTTCTACTTATGCCATACATTCCTGTACTAGCTTCAAAAAATACCATGTTACAGTATGTTCCTACTGTGTAATAAATTATAAATATATGAAGGCATAAAATTTAAAATTATTAAAATATAATTCTATTTTTTAAAGCATGAGATGACATTTTCTGAGCTAAAATGAAGTTGTTTTTAGATGTATGTTGTCTTCTAAAAGCCTTGGTTGAGAGTCTATTTTCTCATTTGTGTTAGTTAAGACACTTCCTTTCTTGTGTAAACTCTTGGATTTCCTGTCTCCAGTTCCAGGCATGCTGTATCTCTCTGATTCTTTTTCTGTGTGTACGTCTTCCTCTCTTGAAATGAGGGACAGATTCTGTTTTCAACAATCAATAGAAGAGATTAAACCTATCTGTATAATCCAGATGAATACTCCAACTTGACATCCTTACGTGCATATGAAAAATCCATGTTGACAAGGAATGCCAATTTATATTCATAGATTCCAGAAAGTGGGAGACTCTGAATGGCCATTATCATGTCTGGTGTCAACCCCCCCGCCCCCCGTTAGATGACCCACTACCTTCTCTGTAAGACACATTGCCTTTTAGACCTTAAACACTGTATCATAAAGACACAAGGCAATGTGCCTTTAATTCTAAAGCATTCCTAGAACCTTCTGAGAAAACAGCTCTGAAGTTTTATGCACATTTCATATCTACATACGGAGATAAACTCTGTCTCCTGCTTAGCAGGTCTTATTGATTTCAGGCTGTAGAAATGGTCACATGATATAACATCCCAACCATAAAATCATTTAGCTCCTAATTCATAACTATAATTTTCCTACTTTGATAGATTATAATATAAATATCTGTTACACGCAGGGTAGCAGTATATAATTCCTAAGGGGGTTGAGACCCACAGGTTGAAAATTGTTGCTAGTCTTTCCTTGATAAGCCTTTGTCACTGGGAAGTATACATATTAGCTCTCTCTATTCATTTCAAGGCTACTTGTGAAATATATATAATGTTTTTGTTGGTTAAGAGAGTGACCCCACTTCCTTTTTTGTATAAACTCTTGGATTTCCTGTCTTCAATTTCAGGCATGCTGTATCTCTCTGATTCTTTTCCTGTGAGTACATCTTCCTCTCTTAAAATGAAGGACAGGCAGGAGTGGGTGGGTGGGTGGGGGAGAGTCCTCATAGAAGCGGGGGGGGGTTGTTTGAGATAGAAGATTGGGGAAGGGAAAACCAGGAAGGGCGATAACGTTTGAAATGCAAATAAATAAAATAACCAATAAAAGAAAAAAGAAAAAATGAGGAACAGATTCTCTTAAACAAGGTCATAATCTAGTGCAAAAGCCATAGACATTCACTGGCTGAATAGAGTCTTATAGTTGTTACATCAAAGTGCATATGTCAAATGTCTTAAAAATTGTCAAACAGTAAAAATGTCAGTTCTTGAAGATACATGAATCTTTCGATCCAAGTGTAGGTCATACCCAGGAAACTGGACTGAGAGCATGACAGAAATCCTGCATCCACTATTAGCAAGTGATAAACAATCATTACATGTTTTTCCATCTGTCTCAAGTCTTTGGGATAGATACACAGGGGACCATCTGATGTCAGAACACAGCCATGGCTGCATTCAGATGCATTTCTTGGACAGGAAATAAATTCATAGCATAATTTCCTAGCAAGAAGCATAACAAATCCTGCTGGACATGTGCAGTAATAGGATCCTAGCGTGTTTTCACACCCAAGAGTAAAGCCACAATTCTGAAAGGCACATTAATTGTCATTGTCACAGTACTCTTGCCACTGTATAGCTCTCTCTCTCTGTCTCTCTCTGTCTCTCTCTGTCTCTCTCTGTCTCTCTCTCTCTCTCTCTCTCTGTCTCTCTCTCTCTCTCTCTCTCTCTGTGTGTGTGTGTGTGTGTGTGTGTGCATGCACTTTTTCCTTCTCAGCTCTTCTGGATTTAGCTTAAAGTACTTTTGCATTTTTTAATTAATGACATTTGTGGATTGTGTGACTTGAAGATGACGGATTTATATGTTAGAGGTTTAGATGGTAGCTGGCTCTGTCATATAATGCTGTGTGAATTAATGCCATTTTATTTAAGCATTTTGAGTCCCAGTTTTTCTTTCAAGGAGATTGTTGCAACAATCCCTGATTTATTTACTGTATGAAAACATATCAAAACATATGGTATTCTTTGAGAAGAGAACAAAATACATGTAACAAATTATAAAAGAAATCTTTATTAATAGATTTTCCTTATGAATAGAAACAATTTTTTAATATCTTCCTTATTTACATGAAAAATTTGGCATGGAAGCTTGTTCATTTTTGGAATGTTTAGAACTTTCTATATCTATCCAAAGAATAGCAAGAGGAAATTTTCCTTGAAAGGTTGAGAGATAGTACAGATAAAGAAGGGGTACACCTGTCATCTCGCCAGATAGTTAAACTGAAGCAACCCTTCTGATTTTATCATCAACCAAGTGATATTGATAGTCTTGTGCATCTGTATACATGTGCATTTATTCCTGTGTGCCAGTTTGTTCTCGTTGGTATCTTTGCTGTTATAATAAATGGCTTTTGTACATTCACTAAATATTTAAATCTTCAACATATGAAGAAGATTTCACATAGAAATTTTCTGATACAGCAGTGTACAGAACTGCAGCTCCGGAAAACACAATGTAAGTAGAAACAAACAACCTCCAAACACCAGTTGTTGTCCAAGAGACATACATGTTGTGTTATCATGTAGGACTGATCCTCTCTGTATAGGATATCAAATAGCAGTAGAGGAAATCACATCTAATAACAACAATACCAGGACCAATTAGACGTAACCGGAACAGCAGTGCTTAATGGATGGAAAACACCTGTTGTTACAACACCACATGCTCAAAAAAACTTGTGGATTACACAAGAAAGAGTCAGGAAATTTGTCACATTATGACTCTCTTAAATTTGAATTTCAGCTATACAAGATAGCATAAATTTCCATTCAGGCACAAGGTGCTGCTTTGCAAACTTCAGCATAACATTAAGCAAGTGTCCTGAGATATAAGAAAGGAACAATTTTTTTCCAGTAAAATTACTTTTCAAGATATGCGCTACTTATTATACTATTAAATAGAAAGTTTGCCTTTAAATATAACAGATTTGAGGGTGAGGGAGACGAAGAGAAGAAACAATGACCATATACTTAATCATGATCTCCATATAAGCAGGAATTTTTAAATGCTAAGAACTGATGAAACATGCTATGTCTACACCAGCCAGCTCCAGCGGTTGTGATGATGTTTGTATTATCAACCATCTAGTTATATTTCAATGGTGTAGAAGTTGGGCCTGGTTCTTCCTCCCAACCCCATGCTCCCAGAAATAAGACTCAGACTGAAAATATATTTACTAATATCTTGGCCATATAACTAGGCTCTTCTCTGATTAGATCCTAATATATTTGTTGTAGTTGTTGTTGTTTTGTTTTTTTTTTCGAGATAGGGTTTCTCTGTATAGCCCTGGCTGTCCTAGAACTCACTCTGTAGACCAGGATGGCCTTGTACTCAGAAATCTGCCTGCCTCTTCCACCCAAGTGCTGGGATTAAAGGCATGCGTCACCACCGCCCTGCTGATCCTAATGTATTAAAATCTATTTACTCTAATCTATATTCCGTCAAGTTGCTGGTTACCTGTGCTCAGGGGCCATGTATCTGTCATGTCACATCTTCAGAGCAAATCTTCTCTGCCTGGCTCTATTCCAGATGTCCCATCTTCTATTCTACCTTTTCCTATAGGCCATAGGTTTTTTAATTTACAGATGATGCTTTTATACAACACACAAGATATTCTCTCTACAATTCCCCTTTTTAGTCCAATAAAAGGCACTTTTTCAAATATAAGTTGAATACAATTATAGGAATTATGAAACTATAAGTATGATGTACATTTACAATGTCCAGTCCATAGTATTTGGCAACTGAGGAAAAATTTATTTATTATTTATACTATCTCGGTGTATTCAAAGTTTTGTACCAAACTCAAATTTTATCTAACTTGCATCCCAACCCAGAAATAACTTTTAAACCTAAGTCATCTTCTTAAATCCTAAATAACTCAAGCTTAATTGGGAGTCTGTAACTATCTATTCTTCGAACCCATCAGAGATTTGTGAAGGAAATAAATATTATCTGAGTATGTAGGAAGTGGAGGCAAGCCCTTCCAAAATTAGAGAAATGCCAGACAGTTGGCAGCCCGGACAGTCAGCATTCTAAAACATTTGAGCAAGAATTTCTCAGCCTTGTAGCAAGAATATCTGAAAGACATTTTTTTGTGAAGCAGGAATTATGAAGAAGTTGCTTACCCTGTTCCTGACAGAGTCTAACAGTAGAATTTCCTGTGTTTGAGTTTGTCCATTCTGGATATCAGCATGTCTGCAGATGAAGTTAGGACATATTTAGGGGGAAGTGGTTGCTAGTTTGCCACAAATGTAGCCATCTCCAAATGGAGGTCCTCTGATGCTCCTCATCTTCTTTCAAGTGGAATGTGGTGCTGACAGGTCTCAGTATCAAAAAATGAAAGCTATAAATTTAATAATAATAATAATAATAGCAATAACAATGAGAACTTCTTTGAATGCCATATTCTATAAGTGTATGAGAATTATGAAAAACATCTATTTATAACACAGCTGAACAAGCAAACATTGCCTGGTTTTAGATATTTATTAAACCCAGGATGCATAATTCTGTGATAATACAAACTAGTATCTGACCTGACTGTGAGTTTGACTGTCTGACTATTAACTTGTATTTCCTAAACAACTTATGGTTAATAGTTTGCAATAGTAGATATTAAAAGGACTTGGATTAAACCTTGCATTTTTAAATGAGTTGCATAGGCATAATGTCTACACTAGAGTTGATACATATATACACATATGTATATAAATTATGTTCTAACAAAATTAACCCTAAGTTTTGTATCAATACACAAAGATTTATACCAATGAAAAACTTAAACTTGTATCAATGTACAATTATCCATATCAATGTAAACAAAAAGTAATTTTATTTGAGAATAGCAATAGCTCTACATTGAAGAGTAGATTCAATAATCTATCCTTTTATTCTATTATTTATGTTTATATTCCCTTCATTTTCTTCTCAGCCTCTTCTTTTTACCTATGAAAGAAAGAAGGATAAGAAAAGGAAAGACAGAAATCCCTGAGTTTAAGATCCTGATTTTATTCCCTACCTGTCTAAGACCATAATTATTTGTCATCATCTTCTAAAATGACAACATACTTATAATTCATAAACTGACCAAAACCATCTTCACCAATTTAAGGGACTGGAAAAAATATGTCATTTTTTATTTTAGACCGTCGATTGAAAGTCTTTATCTTATCAGAAGGAGGTCTCACTCTGACTTCATTATGTAAACCACACTGGTCTAGAATTTAAAGACAGAGACTGGCCTGTCCTTCTCTCCTGTGTGCTGGGGTTAAAGATGTATGTCACCACTGCCCTGCTCAAATGTTTAACCTAAATTCCGAATCACCATAATTCTTTAATTTAGAAAAAAAAAATTGGAGTATAGTAATGTTGCGGTAAATCTCCAACCCAAATTTGCCCCTGCGATTTGCCCCTACAACTCAATTAACGTGAATACATGATGTACCTAGATCGGGCAGATCTACCACTACACTACCGCCTTCCCTGTCTATGAGACCCCTTAGAGCTTGTGGCTTCTCCAGGCCACGGGCTTCGGCTCCGCTTTCCTTGCACCACCTCCTCCTCCGTCATCCTCTCTCCCCTTCCTCCTTCTTCTCTCTCCACTTTCAGCTCCGCCTTCCCTTATTCTGCCCAATCACCAGGCTCTAATCTTTATTTTATAAATTAAGGTGGGAAGAAGGTTTACAGGAAATCACCCGAGTTCTGACTCATTCCTTGTTTACAGTCCTCACAGGAGAACGAAATTAGAATCAAATTTAAAAAATAGCCCCCAGAGCTATCCGCAACATAGTAACATTCTGAATATAGGTAAACTCTTTAAAAATCTTCTATATTTTAGTACTACCTAAAGAAATAAAGTATTCTTTCTATTTAGTGCAATTAGGGAAAAATAAAAACATTCAAATAAAAATCAAGCATAGAAATAAGAAAAATCTAAGTTTGGGGACCAGTTGTGTTCCTTCTCAATTGGGATAAAAGTTTTGTAATTTATTATTGCAGTGGTCAAGATTTATAAAAAAAAAATAGCTCATTTGAGCTTTGGAAAAGAAAATAACATAACCTAATTGTTTTAATACTTTTTTCTATAAATTGACTTCAGTATTGATTTGTTATTATTACACCTAACTATTCATCTATTCATAGTTATATAAATACATAACTACATATTATCAATAGGTAGGTAGGTAGGTAGGTAGATAGAAAGGTAGATAGATAGACACAGAGACAGACAGATACACACATAGACAGACAGATAGATAGATAGACAGACAGACAGACAGACAGACAGATAGATAGATAGATAGATAGATAGATAGATAGATAGATGATAGATAGATAGAGCAAGCTAGAACTCTAATCAGTACATTTAGCACTGAGGGATTCTTTTTTTTAGTCATAATGTCTAATGTGAATAATGTGGACCAAAGGGACAGTATAACATGATTTAAAATGAATTCATACACTTAGTGAATTCAAATCCTAAAATCTTTGTTCCCATATTATATATCCTTCCCTAGAATCATGAGTGGTTGAAAGAATAAAATAAATGTATATATATATATATATATATATATATATATATATATATATATATATGTATTTACTTCTCTAAACTCATTAACTATGACTTTTACTACCGATACAGTAAAGGTATTTTTTGTTTGTTTGTTTGTATTTTTCAAGACAAGGTTTCTCTGTATAGCCCTGGCTGTCCTGGAACTCACTCTATAGACCAGGCTGGCCTCAAACTCAGAAATCCGCCTGCCTCTGCCTCCCAAGTGCTGGGATTAAAGGCGTGCGCCATCACCGCCTGGCTTTTTTATTTTTTATTTTTATTTTTCAGTAAAGGTATTTGATGTGATCATCCTAGAAAGATGATTTTCTTAGTATGATTTCAAGTTTCTCCACATATATGTTATTAAGCAAAGACAAAGTGAAATATAATGGTATAGGCAATGCTATTCAGTGTCCCATTTTGGACTACTTGATCTCAGGATGGGGGCCCAGGATTAGCTAAGTAAAAAGTACTTTTTCAGGCAACAAAGTTTAGCATATACACTTATCATATACACCTATACTTCAGTGGCCTCTTGGCATAGCACATGGCATCTATGTCTACTTTAGCCCTCTCCTCCTCCTCCCACATGACACACATGTTTCTACTTGCCTGGATTTGAGATTATTTCAGGTAGCAGATTAAAATCTAAAGATTTGGAGCTAGGATCGACATGAGAGAACAGAAGTCACAATTTCTTGTTTTTTGTTTTTGTTTTTTAAGATTTATTTATTATTATAAATGAGTACGCTGTAGCTGTCTTCAGACACACCAGAAGAAGGATTCAGATCTCATTACGGGTGGTTGTGAGCCACCATGTGGTTGCCGGGATTTGAACTCACGACCTTTGGAAGAGCAGTCGGTGCCCTTACCTCCTGAGCCATCTCACCAGGCCAAGTCACAATTTCTTAGCTACAGTTTTCTCAGATGTAAATGAAATGATACTTTTATATCTGTTATAGATAAAATGAAGCCATACCTGTAGTAGTTTGTGAGATTCTTGGCAAAGCATGCACAAATAGTGTTAGGGTTATGAAGGAGCTGATTATTATTACTCGTGCTAACCTCCAGCTCCCCTTGCTGCTGCTGCTCTGCCCACTGTGCTTCCTCTTCCCCCAGCTCCTCCTCCTCCTGCTCCTCCTCCTCCTCCTCCTGCTCCTCCTCCTCCTCCTGCTCCTCCTCCTCATCCTCCTTCTCCTCCTCTTCCTGCTCCTCCTCCTCTTCTTCCTGCTCCTTGTCTCCCTTCCCAACACTCATAGGGGATGTGCCCTCCTTATGCAACACAACCCTTAACTTTCATAATTTAGGAAGCTGCTGTCTTAGTGAAGTGGCCAGAGAATACTGGGTAATAACTAGAAATAACATTCCACCAACCAAGGAATGTACAGGGAGGGAACCATGGCTCCAGAAACATATGTAGCAGAGGATGGCCTTGTCTGACATCAATGGTGGGGAGGCCCTTGGTCCTGTGGAGGTTTGATGTGCCCAGCATAGGGGGATGTCGGAGCAGTGGAGTGGGAGAGAGTGGGTGGTG
>JADRCC010272333.1:0-14366 GCA_019843855.1 Hylomyscus alleni | reverse complement strand
TCTCTGCCGTCTTCCAGTTTTCTGCCAACCTGCACGTGGGTGAGCTAGTCTATATATGCAGTATGGGTGGTGGGTAGGTTATCCCTTAAGGGTGGGTCCCTCAGATGCCATCTACTCCGCTCGGGGCCAACCACCCTCAACCCTGGCAAACCCTTGAGCCTGTTCTGGGCAGTATCCTGAAACCCCTATACCCATAGACCACAGTGAACTACAGGGCAGAGGCCGGTTGCGTGCCCGGGACATAGTCCGTGTTCTCATCTGTATTGAGTCCTTGTGTCATCGTCATACGTGAGTCCCACCACAGTCCTCTGGGGTCTCTCCTTGGCCTGAGATTACAAGTAGCCACCTTAAGGGGTGTCTAAGCACCATGGACCAGTGGTCTCAACACTGTTGCTCTGTGGTGCTTTGCCCAGGTCCCTGGAAGCTGTATCAGGTCTGGAAAGCAACAGCAGGGTCTTCACAGTGCAGGTTCAGGGGCTGCTTCATCTACAGGTAAGCAACAAGTGGGTGGGCTTCTCCGACTTGGGAAGGTCTTACAGCTTAGTGCAAGTATTTGCTCCGGACCTCTGAACCCTTGTGCCTAGGTGGGTGCTATTTGGTCTATCTATTTTAGATTTGTATGGCTGGTGCTTCAACTGTTGGGGAGTATTGGCTTCAAATGCTATTCTTATGGGTGGGTAGGCTTCTAGATTGGGGCCACCCACTAATGATGATGCCCACCATAATGTCTTTAGTCTGGACAGTATGTCTCTGTGTTCGTGGACAACAGTTCTGGGGCAGTCCTCACCATCCAGAACAGTTCCAGCTTCTCCGGAATGCTTTTGGGTACATAGAGGAGCTGAAGAAATGACTGAGGATTGAGGAACCAACACCTTGCTTTTTAGAGGAGCTGAAAAGGACTATTCCCCTTTTAATAGTTTTCATAGCAATAAAGAACTCCAAACTTCATTCTTGGGTGCTATCTGGTTATTGTGTTGGTAGAAATGGCAACTGAGTGGCCAAGATATGAACAGGAGATGTACAGCAAGCAGAAGATTGTCCACATGTCATCCCAGAGCAGAGTGTAGCCCCAAAGAGGACTACAATAAAGTCCTCTCACATGATCTCTGGATAGACTTGCACCCAGCTTTGTTTGAGAACAAAGCTACCTGGCAGTGTCTCTACCTGCTGGGGATTAAGTTGACCTTGAGGCCAACTTGGCAGGCAGATGTCTGAGTTTGAGGCCATTATTGTCTATAGAGTGAGTTCCAGGTCAGCCAGCAGAAACCCTGTCTCGAAAAATAAAACAAAACAAAAATCCAAAGTCTCTTTTAAAGTACAAAATTCCTCTAAAATAGCCAAAACCTCATAACTGAGTTTCTGTAAAATCAACAAAACAAAACAACAGCAAACTACCCAATTAAATGCTTTATTATTTCAAGAGAAAAGAACCAGGGTACAGTCACTGTCCAAGAGTATAAAAAGTTCAGTACTTCACAAGTACTGGGATCCACTCACAATCTTCTCCCAAGGGTCTTGGCAGTTCTACATTGATTTTGCCATCCACAGCACACACAGCTTGTTTCATAATCTTGGGATGGCTCCCATACGTGTTGCTGTCCTTGGTGATCATCCTATGATGCTGGCATCTCCAAAAATGCTGGGTTCTCTGCTGCAGCTGGGCTCTCTTTAGAGAGCCACATGTTCCAAACCTCAGCTTCTCTCCATGGCCCCTGCAGTCCTGGAGCTTTTATTGCAACTGAATCATTACCTTTATCAGCAGCCTCTGAAAAGTGCCAGGTCTCTGTTGCTCTCTGTGACCCTCATGCCTTCAAAACCAGTATCACCTGGGGAAATTCTTACATTACCAAGTTCAGCTGCTAGCATGAAGTACAGCCTTGGCTACTTCTGGATCACAGCTTCTGTGTGCTGACCCCACAAAAATGCTTTCCAAAAGGTTTTCCCTCAGTAATGGTGGTCTCTTCATAATCACAACTGATTCTTCAGCCCCAACTCACCTGTATCAGTCATTCCAACAAGCAAAGACTTAAATTTAGTGGTTATAGTCTCATGGTAGTAACAGCCAATTCTTCAGCCCTAGCTGACCAGAATGGCAGGTTTTTAATTCCGAAAAGCAAATAGTCCTGGTAATAATCTTTTAGGGACTCAAACTTCCCTCTGAAACGTCACAGACCAGGCCTCCACCATCTGAACTGCTCTCAGTATTATCTTGTAAGTTATCTTGATAGCTCATTAAACTCTGGGCTATTTAGCCCCAAGTTCTGAAGTCCTTTCACAATCCTCCCCAGAACACATTGTGGTCAGGCCTGTCACAATGGTGTCCTACTCCTAGTACCAATTTCTGTCTTAGGGCTTCTATTGCTGTGATAAAACACTATAATCAAAAGAAACTTGGGGAGGAAATGGTTTATTTCAGCTTATAATTCTCAGAGGACATTCCAATAATAAGGGAAGTCAGGGCTGCAACTGAAGGCAGAAACCTAGAGGCAGGAAATAAAGCCAAAGTCACAGAGTACTCCTGATTGACTTGCTCCATGTAGATTGCTTAGCCTGCATATCTCTCTCTCTCTCTCTCTCTCTCTCTCTCTCTCTCTCTCTCTCTCTTTCTCTTTCTCTTTCTCTCTCTCTCTCTGTCCAGCCCTCCCTCCCTCCCTCCCTCCCTCTCTCCTCTTTTCCTTCCTCCTTCCCTCCTTCCTTTCTTTTTTCTTTTTTTGGGCAGGATCTGTCTATATGGCTCTGACTATCCTGGAACTCAGATCTGCCTGCTTCTGCCTCCCAAGGATTGTGATAAAGGCATGTGACACCACACGTGGCCAGGCCAGGCCAGTCTTATGGAACCTTTTTACAATTGAGTTTCTCTCCTCTCAGATTATTCTAGCTGGGTCAAACTGACAAAACAAACAAACAAAAAACTAATGAACACTGGGGCCTGTATCCTATGAAGTGGGTCTGTCTGGGGAGCAGAAGGGAGCTCAAGTGTATATAAGCAATATATAAGGATGCCCACTTCTTGGGTCTGCAGGTGCTCTCCAGTGTGGCACATTGTTGCCTAAGTGTGGTAAGACAAAATTTGGGCTAGGGAAAACCTGCCCAGGCTGAGGCAGGAGTTTCCCTTCTTTCTACCTTCCCTGGTAGTGGCAAACACTCTTCAAAGATCAGAGGATGTGCAGGGTAGATCTAGCAGCCCATCCATTGCAGTCTTCAAGGTAGGAGCAGTGACTAATGTGAGGCCCCTTTAGCCCTATACTATTTTGGCTCTGGCAAATTCTGGTGAAAGAATATAAATTAGCTTCAGGATGTCTCAGCTGGCTGAGCTTCCAAGATACTCTCTAGTTGGCACCTAGGCCATCAAGTGATAATTTTTTTAGCCTCTGACTTCTCTCAAGATAAAACCATGGCAGGCCATCAGAATTCTGTCTTCAAGACTAAGCAGGGGAGAGTCTCCCTTGCCCTGGAATGATCTCCCAAAAGGAAATATAGAGGAGAGGAGAGGAGTCTGCTCATAGGCCTGTGGGCAGCATGTAAGGCGAGGCCATAAAAACTGGAAGAAGCCAAAGGTTGTGGGCTGTTATCTCTCACCCAAGACCTTGACCCTTCTTGAGGTACAATAGGAGGGCCTCCTCCCTAGGGTCTTGCTGAGCAGTGAGGCAGGTCAACCAAACCGGGCACTAAGGTGATATGAATGGCGCCAGTCTTTGTGGTAGTAAGCTTAGCCACTGACCCATCTCCACCTTTCTTCTGGACCCCCACTCCTAACTCCTGTTTGTGGCGTCGGGCTGGGCTGTCTGGAGAGATCTGTGTTTCACTTGACTGCAGTTTCAATGCCAGCTACTAGATGGGGGATGGTGCAAAGCTTACTAGGGTCCTTACCCTAGTAGGAGCATACCAAGGTCACTATTGAGTAAATAGAAAGGGGCCCAGGGAAGGAGTAACTGTCCTCCCACTTGCCGGATTCCAGGCCAGATTTAAAAACCCAGTCTTAGGACCCCCCGTTGCTGCTCTCAGCACCCTTGTTGGGCAGTCGACCTGCTAGACCAAGGTCTGGAGCTCTCAGGTCTTCCTTCTAGAGGCTCAGCCCTCGGACTGTGGCTCAATGGATCCTCACCCCCAGGGAGCAGGCCCCCCACCCACACTAAAGTAGGGAAAATAGTTTACACACAGAGTGACTTTTCAGGCCCATCAGTGGCAGAAACTAAGGGTCAAGGTTCTATGAGAAGGCAGAGCAGGGACTAGAAAAGGGGAAGCACAGAAGGATGGTTTGAATATCTACATCTGTATTACATTACATTAATCCTTACATTAGCAGGGTTTTCAGGGGCTGCTTCTCTGCACAGCCAGGCCTGTATCCCTCAGCTCCACTAGTAGTAGCATTACTCTGTGCAGATCAGGCTGAGGATAGAAGCTAGCTACCCAGTATGGAGGACAGCACCAGCTAGATGATCCTGAGTCACATATAGAGCCTCCCTGACCAGGGTAAAGGTCTCTCAGCTTTGTTCTTTGGTCTTGTTGGCTGCTGTAGGGGCTGTAATCCCCCAGATAGATACTCGGAGAATGGGACTTAGGACTCCACGAAGAGACAGATGGAGATGAGGAGATGAGAGATGAGGAGACACAGTGATCAGAGCCCAACTCAGCAGAGCAGTGCCTGGGCAGGTGGCCAGGATCAGGGTGGGCCTTGTCTGGGCGCCTAACTCCACCTGCGTCTGTCTGTCTGCTCTTCCTCCCCATTTCTGCCCCTAATCGGAGGTCATTAGCCACTTAGCTGTAATTTCCTTGGAATGTGCTGTCTCCAGATGAACCTTAGTGTCTGGGGGCCCAGGAGCAAGGGAGTGTGTCTAGGATGGAGTGGAAGGCTCCTACTGAGGGTCCAGGTAACAGATACAGAAAAACACATGCAATCTACCCAGAAGACACAGCAGTCAGGTTTTTGTTGATATTGTTGCTTTTTTTTTCTTTACCCAGCTGTACCATATAGTTTTCCCAGTTCTCACATGGTCCTAGGTTCTGATATTCCAGAGGTTCATGGAAGATACCTAGCATATCTACCCAGCCAAGGGCTGTGTAGAGCAGAGGAATTATAGGCCAGACCAGGCACTCAGCCTGTGCATGGCATGCTATGGAAGGCAGTCAGACTGGAGCTGCTAAATATTCAGGTGAAATGTAGCTTGAGGGTCCCAAGAGTGGGGAGACATCAGGGAAAGGAAATTTTCTTCTACATTCTCCCATTTTGAAACTGGTTTTGTGAAATGACCAAAGTATCTAGATAATTTGCTGGGGACAGAGAAAGCATGGCCAGAGCTGTGCTGGACAGTCTTGGTTTGGCTCCTGATCCCAAGCCCTTGTTTTAGAGCAGCTAGAGGTATTGTCTGGTCTTGCTAACCTCTTTGCTAAGCTGACTTCCCACAACCTCAGTCTGACCCTTCTGCCTGCCAGGCTGGGGCTTTGAGGTGGGTTGTAACCACTGCCAAAAGCTCCTGACTGTCCTGGGAGCCCATACCCAACATGGAAATACTTGACTCAAAAAACCCTCCTTGAGTCTGGTTTTGGGCCATAGCCTAGTTAGATCTGGCCAGCCCCTCCTTGGAGCAATGTCCACCCAGGTTTTAGAGATGTGCTGTAGTGTTAAGTCAGAGCCTGATTCCTTAGTATCCTTGTCACCATGTCCTGGACTTGAGCATAAACAAGAACATGGTCCTCATGCCCAGTATTGCTGGAGAGTTCTTTTAGGATGCATCTCAAGCTAGGAGTTGGAAGAGGTAGGCAGGGTCACGGGCTTCTTCTGTCATGAACAAGGCTAAGCCTCCAAGACTTACATTTTAGGTGTTGTGTGGCTTTGCCAGTGCCAGTCCCCACACATACACACCTTGTACTCCCACTTTGGGACTTCAACATATGGAAGAGGACTGCTCATATCAGCCTATAAGTGGGGCCTTAGAATACATCTAGGCAGTCTTGACTTTTGATTGGGTCTACTCTAAAGACCCCTGGGGTTATTTGCCCTCTATTGGGCCCCCTAAGTTTGGGGCCCAAGCAGCGTACAATCCTTAGGCCCAGATCCAGACTACTCATTCTGAAGAAAACCAAGTGTGCCTGGTTTGGCACTGTGGATGCTCTCTTTGGAGGTGCTGCTCTCACACATCTGTGTTTACTTGTGAACCTATATAGGCAACTTAATATCTGTAGATGTCAAGAGTCTGTCGTTATATCTGTGGTATATTCCTACAAGGCACCTTGAATGTGCATGTTGTAGTGGAAGGAAGGGTATCTGTGTCTCCAGGGATCTCTGCTCTGGATCTAGGAAGAACCATGGGGCAGGCGTCCAGCTGATTGGAGCTATCCACAGCAAGTGGTCAAACTCAGGAGTGGACATAGTTCTTGTCCTTGGTGCTGGAAAGACCCAATGGCATTAGTCCTGCTGAAGTCAGATGGGAACTCCAGCATAGGATGTGTGGTTGCTTAGGGTCTCATACTAAGTACTACTGTCAATACATCCCTGATATCTGAGGTTCCCTGACTGGAAAAAGTGGGTGAAGAGGTCAAAGGAGAGAGGCTCCCAGCTCAAAAGGGGCTCCTGGCTTGGAAAGAGGAGGTTACAGTGGAAGCCTTGTGTGGACTGTGTTGCCCTCAGAACACTGGCTTTAGGCAAGCTGAAAAATTCATGTCTAACTGTAGCTTAGAGCAGAACACAAAGTCCTGGGTTTGGGAGCACTGCTCACTGACCGGGCTTGCCCAATTCAACCCTGGGCTCCCAATTGAAGCCATTATGGGTTCTAATACTTCATGGCTCTACCCCTTCCAGGACTGTTGCTAGGGCCTCCTGCAGCCAGCCCCAGATCTTCCATGCTTAGTTCTGAGAGCTGAGGCAGGTAGGCTGAGAAAATCACTCAGGTATGGAAAATAGCCTTGATTCTACTTGTACTGGCTGCCTCCATTGGCACATCTGTCTGCCTATGTGTCTGGCCGTTGTTCACGTAGGCCTGGATGAGTGGGTTTGGGAACAAAGGGCCTTTGTTTGGGAGGATTTGGGGCACAGCCCCTTGCTCTGGGGCAGTGATTCACAGGCTCTGCCAGGAGATAACATCAGTTTTGCAACAGCCAGCATGCATACATATAGCCCAGCCCCAGCAAGACTCCAGCTTCACCTGCACCCACATCCCTGAGACAACTCTGCTGAAACCTGGTGATATGAGGTAGCAGCCAGAACTGGAGTAAACAGGAGCCACATGTTGGAGCCACACAAACTCCATTTTGGCCACTGAAGTATCTCTTCCAAATAGCTGATCAATCCCAAGTCCCAGCCATTTCCTTGCCTTTTCAGATAACTCCATAGTGGCCCAGAGATAATGGAATTTGCATTCCTAAGCCTGTCCCTGCCACTGCCACAGGGACATCTCTCAGAATAAGATACTGATGTCCTACTCTCCAGAGCATTTACAGGGGATGATAGAGCATTCTTCCTCTAGTGCAGGCCTGACAAGGCTAGGTAGGGCCCATCTGGTATGCTAGAGGGCAAGAGTGACCCGTCACCACCACAGGGACTTGAGCTTACACTGACCCTCATTTCCTCTCATGATCATACTGGGGAGACTGTGAGGATGGCCCATAGTAGAGGCTGGGTCAGCCAAGACCAGACGCCACAGGAAGGAGCAGTTGGGCATTAGGTTTCCTTCTTCTTGGGTCACTGAGCATGGTAAATCAGGTCTTGGCTTAGGAAAGAGGCAGAGATTGATGCAGGCTCACGTGGCCTGCTGTCATACCGGCCTGACCTCAACGAGGCAGTTGTTCAGTAGGGTGCTTACTCTACAGTATGAAGCTGACGTGGCCATACACCATGACCCCTGCGTTCTCCCCAGCTGGAGCAGCATTCATCACCAACACCAGCTTGACTGAGATGGCCTACACAGAGTTGTTGGAAAGCCCTCAAACAGTCCTCTTCCTCTGTAGCCCTGTCAGAGAAGGGTGCTATACAGTCCATGAAGACACATTGCTAGTCTTGGTGGTCACACCTTGTGCAGGGGCCTGAGTCTAACTAGGAGATGAGACACCGATAACGTTCCGGTAGGCCAGGTCTTCTGGGTGTTTTGGCACTTGCCACCTCTCCCTTCTTTCCCCCAAAGTCTCTTTGGTTGTTATCACCAATTTTCGTGCCTCCCTTACCTGCTATTTGAAATACCAAGAGGTGAAGCAACCCCAGAGTATGGCAGGAGATAAATATGTCAATGATGGGACATTGTGCTAGCTAGTTCTAGGTCAGCTTGACACAAACTAGAATAACTGGAAAGGAGTGAATCTCTGTAACCATTTGGGCTTTTCTATGTCTGCTCCAGTTCCTAAATAATGACACAGAGGGTTGTTTGTTTGTTTGTTGGTTTGTTTATTGTTTTTTCAAGACAGGGTTTCTCTGTGTAGCCTTGGCTGTCTTTCCCAGACTTCCTACTCTTTCTGAATCTTTCCCAGAGTTCCTACTCTTCCTGGAATTCCCACCTTCTACTTCCTGCCTTTGCTATAGGCTATCAGATTTGTAATAAACCAATCAGAAGGTGAGAGAGGGAATATTTACAAAACACTGAGACAAGTGATACTGAACAATACCAAAGTCCTGCATGTAGTCAGATCTCTGCCAGTTCAGAAATCAGCATTTGTGTAATACAGAGACAATCTTTACACAGTGCATAAAAACATCATTCCAACAAACGACAATTGAGAAAATGCCTCTGTACTTTCTGGTTGTAAGGCATTTTCTTAATTAGTGATTGATAGAGGGCCCAGCCTCTTGTGGGTGGTGCTATCTTTGGGCTGATTGTAACTTTAATTTTTCTCAAATCCTTTCTTATTTTCTTTCTCTCTTTTTTTTTTTTTTTTTGAGACAGAGTTTCTCTGTGTAGCCCTGGTTGTCCTGGAACTCACTCTGTAGACCAGGCTGGCCTCAAACTCAGAAATCTGCCTGCCTCTGCCTCCCAAGTGCTGGGATTAAAGGCATGTACCACCACTACCCAGCTCAAATCCTATTTGTAATGATCATTCTTAAATGCTTTAACCTTCCTTGTAACCCACCAGAGGTAGTGGAAAAGAAAGGATACAGGGGAAGTTGACCTGTTTACAAAGGTTCTTTGGAGTAACTTCTGTCAGTGTTGTCTGGAAATCAGCAGTTCAGTTCACAGGTTAGCAGGCAGAGGCAGTTCAATCCACTCACAAATACCTCATGGATACACCACCTGTCCAGTTTGGTAGAGTTGGGTTAGCAACAGTGGTGACACAACCCAGTAGAGACAGTCAGGCCTCAGCTTCAGCACAAGTCAGCAGGAGAGACCCGCAGAAACACCAGAAGTTCTCAGCTGTGCCTCTTTCAGGGAACCAAAAATGTGAGACCTGCAAGCATTGAACAGTTAACTGTACCAGCAAGCCAAGATCTGACTCCATCACTCTGTGGAGTCCTAGTTATACCCTCTAAACATCATGTGTCCTCCACACGCCTTGCCTCAGCACGTGCATCCAACCAGCCCAAGTCCTTGGAAGCAGCAATTGATGCAGTACACCTCTAGAAGTTTTCTGGTGCATTTCTCTCTATGGAGTCCCAACAAATGCAGTTCAACTATGCAGTGTAAGGCAGACCAATACATGCATGTCATTAGCAAAGAATCTTTCATCACGTGTCCTTTCATGTGCATGCTTTAGCAGCTTTCCTGAGTCTGCTTCATCAAAACATTCCTTCACAAGTTTGCCTTCAGCTTTCATACCAATGTCCACTTTAACAAAATGTTCCTTCATGTGTTTGCCCCAGCAAAACATTGTCCACCTGACTTTCCAAAGAACCCTTAAGTTTCCACTTCAACTGATGATCCTGGATTCTATAAGGAAGCAAGCTGCGCAAGCCATGAGGAGCAAGCCAGTAAGCAGCATCCTTCCAGTGGCCTCTGGATCAGCTCCTGCCTCCAGGTTCCTGCCCTATTTGATTTAATATCCTGACTTCCTTGATGATGAACAGTGATATGGAAATGTAAGCCTGATGGACCCCTTTCCAACTTACTTTTTCATCATTGTTTTTCATCATTGCTTTTTCTTCACATCAATTAGTAACCCTTAGTATCCCTAAGACAAGCAGGGATCCTGTAAAAGTAACTTTTATTCACCTGTTGTAATTATCATCTCCAAGGAAAACTACTGAATAAGCTCACTCTTTCTAGCTCTTTCTGAATTCTGGCTGGCTGGTTCAACTCAGCAGTTCTGGTTCAAACTCTTCTCCAGGCTGACTGATTCAAACTGGCCTTTCTTAGCTTCTGATTGAATTGCTCTGCTTGGCCTCAAACTAACTCTAGAAATCTGTCCTAATCTTCCGGCTCCTTTTCATTCTCTGGCTTATTCTGTCTTCACCTGTGTCTAGCTTATTCTCTCTGCAACCTGTCTGTAAAACTGTCCCCGTAAAACTGTCTCTAAATTCCAGAAACTGAACAGCCACCAACCAAACTGCCACACTCAACTCCACTATACTCCTTTCCAGTGACTGCTGAGTGCCAGGATTAAAGGTGTGTACCACTATACCTGGACCTCAGTTTTTCTGTACCTGGAACTTGCTCTGTACCAGTCTGGCCTTAACCACAGAGATCTGCTTGCTCCTGAGATTTAAAATGTGTGTATTCTAGCCAGAGTTGCTGGATCAAATTTCCCACTCTCCCTTCCTGTTTAAGCTAAAAATTATACACTATTTAACTATTACAACAGAAGCAATTAACAAACCCAAAAACTTAACAGTCTAAATGTCCTTCTGAGGATCAGTTGATGTGATGATTCTTCAAAATGGCAGTCCTGATCATTTGTCCTTCAGCCAATGTCCAATTCAGCATCAAAGTTTTCCAATCTGCCAGTTTGATGAATGATCTGTCCTTCTTCAACCAGTTTGTTGAGTTGTTCCCATGCAGGGGTGTCAACTTCCTGCTTCATCTGTATTGTTGTCTTTTTGCGTCTCTTCATTCCTTAAGTCATGCCTTTCATGTGGAAGTTTCTCTTATATGGATCAGATCTTTATCAATTTTAAGGGAACCCATAGTCCTTCATCACCTCTGGAAATATAGACAAAATCTCTTCCTCAACATAACACATTTCCTGACTTCCATTCTGATGTTGAACCATCTTTAAAGTACATAGGTTGATCAAATTCAGGAGTTTTCTACAACCCAGTGTCTTTCATTAGCTGTTGCTCCTGCCTCATTAGCATTCAAAAAATTAAAGTTAAAAAGGCATTATTCAGTCTATTTCTGGGAGTTATTTCCCTTTCTGCTTATTAAACATCTCCTTTAAGGTAGGATTAGATTTATCTATAACTGCTAGACCTGCTGGATTGTATGGTATATTTTATGTTATAATAACCCAAAAAAACATTTCATTTTATTAGAAACATACTTGGGGACATTATCAATCCTTTTTTTGTTTGTTTGTTTGTTTGTTTTTCAAACAGGGTTTCTCTGTATAGCTCTGGCTGTCCTGGAACTCACTCTGTAAACCAGGTTGGTCTCAAACTCAGAAATCTGCCTGCCTCTGCCTCCCAAGTGCTGGGATTAAAGGCATGCATCACCACCGCCCGATGACATTATCAATCTTAATCCATGAAGATATCTCCATGATAGCCATCACTTCCAACAAATGTGCAATTACAGAATCAACCTTATTCAGAATTCAAAGCAGAAGCCCATTGAAATCTTGAATATGTATAAATTATATGGTATACAAATTTTATTTTCCCAAATTCTGAAAAGTGAAACACACCCACCCATCTGCCAAATTTCTTTTTTTTTTGGGTACCCTTAGGGTTAGTAATGAAACTTGATTATACAAAGAATAAGTAGAACTTTTTTTTTTTTAACAATTTCTTTGGCTTTCTGCCAAGTAATAGAAAATTTCTCTTTAAACTTTTGCTTTTAACTGATGTGTTTTAATGAAATTCTGAGACTTCTAGCATATTTCCTATTAACAATTGGTCAATCTCTTCATTTCCTTGTGCTATTGGATTAGGCAATCTCATATGAAATTTCAATCATGAGGGAGATAGATAATGGATAATTTCTTTTTCAAATTGTCTGTTGCATTTGTATAAATAGTGATGTCAATTCTGAATTATCAGGAGTAAATTTAGAAGTCTATATGTAACACAACCCTCTCTGCATATTATGAGTCATTAGTTATATTGATAAGTTCATAAAAATCTAATAAAACTATAAGAATTGCATATACCTCTGATTTTTGAACCAAAGCATATGGCTTTGAATTACTTTATAGTTCCTGACTTATAATCTGTCATTCAGTATAAAATTTAGGAGCTTCAGAAATTGGTGTCCTTTTTACTATATGAAGAGAATTGAATTAATTCTTTTCATGAACTGGAGTTGCTTGTTTTAGGATATTTATTGTTAATTTCTCCCAAATAATTGCTACAAACTTTTTGACAATCTAAGTAATTTCAGCATTAGTGTAAGGTACTATGATTTCTTCTGGATCTGTCTGTTCTTGATAGTCAACAAAATCTTATTCTTCCTTTTACAATTAGATCAGAAAACTTTTCAGCATATGTTTTTAGTTTTTTACTCTGTTAATGTGCTAAGAAGATCCATTCTAAAATACTGTATTCTTAGGGGAATGAGTAGAAGGCAAGATAACTAGGATACAGTTAAGTTTGGAATCCTGCAATTTTTGCTCTACTTGAATCAACTTTTCTCCACTTCAGCTGTTAATTGTCAAGGATTGTTTAAGTTTGAACAACTTAACTTAACCTTGTAAAATTTGAAACAAATTACTCAAATCTTCAGTAGTTAATCCAATAGTAGGCTATAACTTGTTGTGATGGTTTGTGATGGCTCTGCTCAGGGAGTGTAGCCTTGTTGGAGTAGGTGTGTCACTGTGGATGTAACCTTCTTGTAGCTGCCTGGAAACTAGTCTTCCTCTAGTGGCCTTCAAATGAAGATGTAGAACTCTCAGCTCCTTCTGCACCATGCCTGACTGGATGCTGTCAAGTTCCCACCTTGATGAAAACTGACTGAACCTCTGAACCTGTAAGTCAGCCTCAATTAAATGTTTTCTTTATAAAAGTTGCCTTGGGGCTGGCAAGATGGCTCAGCGGGTAAGAGCACTGACTGCTCTTCCAAAGGTCCTTAGTTTGGATCCAAGTAACCACATGGTGGCTCACAACTACCATGTGATTGAGATCGGACGCCCTCTTCTGGTGTGTCTGAAGACAGTGCGTCTGAAGACAGTGAGGAGGCCGGAGTGAGAAGGGCTGGCAGAGGTCCTGAGATCAACAACAGCCACACACATGATGGCTCACAGCCATCTGTACAGCTACAGTGTACTCATACACATAAAATAAATAAAATAAATCTTTAAAAAAAAAAGTTGCCTTGGTCATGGTATCTGTTTACATCAGTAAAACCCTAACTAAGACAGCTGTTAATATCTCCCAATAGGTTTTGAAAATCATTAAGAGTTTATAACTGGGCTGGAGAGATGGCTCAGAGGTTAAGAGCACTGGATGCTCTTCCAGGGGTCCCAAGTTCAATTCCTAGCAACCATCTGGAGGCTCATAACCATCTATAATGAGATCTGGTGCCCTCTTCTGGCCTGCAGACATACATGCAGGCAGAATGCTGTATACATAATAAACCAATCTTTAAAAAAAAAAAGTTTGTAACTGATGTCTGCTGATCTGTATCTTTTGTGTTTGAATCTTTTGTTGACTTAATTTAAATCCTAAATAGTTGATAGAATCTCCTCTCTGTATTTTTTCAGAAGTAAACTCCAATTAGGTAAAATCCTTTTTGGTTCATTAAACATTCTAATGTATTTGCATTAGAATCAGCCAAGGTTTCATCCATATAATGGCAAATTATGGATCTCAGAAATTGTGAAATATTTCTAGTAGCTGTTGTACAAAATACTGACAGAGTTGGACTATTTAACATACCTTGAGGAAGAACTTTCCATTGGTATCTTTTCACATGTTGAACATTGTTAAGTATATTAACAATATAAGTAATATAATATTAAAATTAATATATTAAGTATATTGTCAAGTACTGTAAAAGCAATTTTTTTCTCTATCTTGCTCTTGTAGGGAAATAGTAAATAAGCAGTCTTTAAAGTCAGTTATTATTATAGGTCATCCTTTTAGTAATAGAGAAGATAAGGGAATTCCAGTCTGTTTATTTATAGCCCCTAGTTTCAGTCAGCATCCTCAAATTTCCAGATTCCATTTTAATTGCAAACACAGAATTCCAAGGACGAGTAAGCTGCTCAAGTGCTTTTAGTTCTCTTTATTCAAGGGCCATTGCTCTACAGGCTTGTCAGTCAACAATTTTAAAGGTAGGGCTATGGGTTTCCCA
>JADRCC010272317.1:0-11672 GCA_019843855.1 Hylomyscus alleni | reverse complement strand
TGTGTGTGTGTGTGTGTGTGTGTGTGTGTGTGTGTGTGTGTGTGTGTTTAGGGCTGACCACTTGGAATTGGATAACTGTCAGGGAGCATGTCCTTGGAGAAGACTGATTTTTTCCTCTCTTAGAAGTTTTTGCCTGAAGCTCTTCATCCAGGGCTAGGACACTGGGAGATTTCCCAATCTCTGATGCCATGTCTACTGATCTTCTCATTGTAGTGGTCACGTCCAGGTGACCGTATTTGGTTTCATGGGTACAGCTTCCTGTCTCATGTGTAGGCACTGTCTCACAGCAGGTACCCTGACCTGCCTCCCACAGTCTTTGTTTCTTCTCCCACAATGTTTATGAGCCTTATGTGTTGTAGATATTTTTACAGTTTTTCTCTGCATTTAACCAGTTACGACTTTTTATAATGATCTATGTCGGCTGCAAAAAGAAATCTCTTTGATAAAGAGTGAGAGCTATACTTGTCTGTGGATGTAAGGATATTTATTATTTAGAATGCAGTTAAAATTAGACAGGTTTAGGGAAGTCTCAATGGTAGGTCTCCCCTAGGCTGTAGCTGTGGGTAGTTGGGTAGATTTATAATAACAGGAAGGGATTCCTTCCTATAGAGCTGGTCTTAAGTTCAATTAGACAGCTGTTGGTTACCCCAAGATACTGTCACTATTGCACTGCTGGGGATCTCTTGCTGGCTTGGTCATTGTGATTCATGTGCTTAACAGCTCCATAGGTCTACTGAGTGCTTTTCTCCTTTAGCAGCTTGCAGAGAGCATTTAGATACCAGGGGATATGATCTTCAAGGAAGAGGTTTCCAGGTCAATTCCAACTTAATTCCTTCAATTCCTTCAAGTTCTATGTCTGAAGTGTGTGGCACCTTCAGCAATAGGCTCTTGGTGATAAAAATGTGGTACATAAGTATATTGGTGATTTGTTAATCCTCTTTGAGCCCCAGTGGGTGACGGAGCTTCTAGCCAATAGGATTGTCTGGATTTGGGAATGAAAGACCTCGCACGCACACACCCACACCCACACCAGCTTAATTTTGATATGTTCAATGCTTAATTTCACTAGCTCAATGGTTAGGCACTTCCAAACTTCCCCTTAGCTAGCACACATACTCCTCTCCTGTGTTAAAAAGTTAACACCTTTTAAAATCTGCTTTTCATCTCTGCTACCCCTGATCCAATTGGGGGCGTGGCCCCTGGGGCCATTTTCCAAGGTTCTTACATTCAGCAAGCTCTTAATTCTGATCTCACCTGTCCTGGCGTGGTCTGTCCTATCCCCTCTCATGGTGGAATCTCTCTTCTTCCCTGCCCAGGAATCCTGAAAGTCCCACTTCTTTCTTCCTGCCCAGCCATTGGCTGTTGGCAATTTATTGTCAATCAAAAACCAATTGGGAACAGGGACCCTCAGCATCTAGACATGCAGATTCCCATGTGATTTTGGGAGCTGAATTAAGACAAAGCATTGGAACCAGTCCCCAAGATATATGCAAAATGGAATTCTATTTAATTCTAAAGAAAAATGAAATCATAAAATTTGCAGGTAAATGGATAGAACTGAAAAATATTACACTAAGAAAATCCAGACCCAGAAATACAAACATCAAATGTTCTCTCATCTTAGTAGGTCCTAGCTTCAAATTTTTAGATAAAAGTATTTAACCTAGAAATAACAGCAAGAGACAAGAAAGTAAAAAAGGACCGTGGAAGAGAAAGAAGGAGCTGAAGAAAGGGAGACTAGCTAAGGAGGGAAGGGGAGAGAGGGAAAGGGGAAAGGACGAATGTACTAAGGATGCTTGGCAAAGCCACAGGGAAACATTATTCTAAGTTTCCTTAAAATACATATATACACAATGTGTGTGTGTGCATGTGTGTTTGCGCATATGTGTGTGTGTGTGTGTATACTTTTAAAATTTTAAGTTGCACCACATGAAGCAACGATATACTCCACAAGAGCCATATAGAATATCTAACAAAACCCCCAGTGCCGTGCATGGGAAACCTCTCTTTGAGTAGTTGGTCTGGGGTGTCTAAGAGACCCCCAAAATAATATAGGCTGCTGCCTTTGGTTCTGTCCCAGAACATGAATCAAACTTAGAAGCATTATTAAGCAACAGATATGAGGTAAAATAAGCTTAGATCTTCTATGGCTGTTGACATGGATTGTCCAGCATAGGCAAGCCTATTATGGCAGAAAATAAATGTAGCCCCGGCTGTCCTGATACCACTCAGAGCAGTCCTCCTGCCTCAGGTTCATACGTGCTGAGATTCCAGGTATGTACTTTTTAGGGTTTCTTTTTGCATGATGGAAATATTCTGGTATTAGTGTCAATAGTTGTGCAACAGTAGAATATAATATACTCATGACTATGGAACTACATCTTTTAGAATGAGGTGTCTGTGATTTTAAATGATTTTTTATGTCATATATATTTTATAAGTAATGATAAATGAACTTCTAAGATGTATGCCCAACCTTTATAGGACAGTAGTATGTGCCACTGGGATTGCGTTATTAGCCGCATAGAAAATGCTTTATTTCTTTGTTATTTAAAAAAAAAAAAAACCCTACTAGAAACAAATTTAACAAAATGTTGAGTTATTATTTCTGAATGGTAAGGATAGTGTGTATTCATTACATTGCTATATGATGTCTTTAAATTTCTTAGGGGAAAAAATACACTATAGCAAATGCAAGAGTCCTAGGGATAGCCAAGAGGATGGGGTATGGGCAAAGACAGCAGAAACGATGGTGCTGTGGACAAGTTTGAAAAGGGTCATCTAGGCTGGGGGTGTTGCTAGCAGGTAGCACCCCTTTGGGTCTCATCTCCAGCGCAGCTAGGGTTGGGGGTTGAGATTTAGAGAGAGTTTTCACTGAATTCAGAGCTCAGCCTACCTTCTCAGAACTCTGGACTTCAGGGCTCTCATCTGTGCAGTCTTCCTGCATGGTCTCCTGTTCAGAGTCACCATTATACTACTGATTTTGTACCAGTGTCCGGGGTCTCCCTTTCTCAACGACTCATCCCTGGACACAACACCTGCCAGGTGCTGGAGATCCCCTGACTGCCACACTCATCCAAAGACTGCTGGAGGTTAGGTCCAGAAAAAAACTAAAAACAAACAAGCAAAAACAAAAACAAAAAGAAAAAAAAAAAAACAAACTAGAAATGAGTTATTGTTTTTTCTAGAATATGGTGACTGGTTACCATGGAAGTAGGGAGAAGACCTTGGCCCTTTTAAAAATGCTGATTATTCTTAGTTGCTTCTGTTGGGAAAGAGGAGAATACTACCTCTAATGAGCAGGGCGTGAGTATAAATAGCCTGCCAAAACTACATTCTTCCTCTCCAGTGCTCTGGTGCAGGGGCCTACAAATTAGTCAAGTCCGACACTTTGTCTGCTTTTGTAAATAAAGTTTTATTGGAACATACCATATTTTGTTATTGGCATAATGCCTATGGCTGCTTTTGTAGTGTGTCAATAGAGTTGAATAATTATAACAATTACTATGTGGCCTGTAAGTCCAAATGATGGTTATGTACCTTTGATAGGGAAAATCTGTTAGCCCTAGGCAGTGACTTTTTGCTCCAGATGTCCTTGAAGGTGTTTAAGAGTCACAGAAACTCTCCTATCTTCCTGTTTTAGGTGAAGATGACACTGAAGTGCCAAGGGAGAGGCACTTCCCTTGGTTCACTGACATGATCACGGGAGGGTTAAGAACAGGGGGCCTAGACTACGGCTCAATCACCTTGATATGCTACTGGTGTTACCTCACTTTTAAAGCTATGCTCTTGAGAAGAGTACATGAGATAACTCAAATATTTCATCAGTAAACGTGCATTGAGTTCTACTCTTTAAGGGGTAGCTTCATAAAACAATGAACACAAAGGGCAAACTCAGTGCTGGGCTATGCAGAGCTTTGGAGTCAATAGATGCAATATAGGCTTCAGGTAATAGGAGTGGACTGGGCCGAGATGCTCAGCCCTAGACAGGAGTTAAGGGTCTACCAGAACTATGAGAAGGGACCCTAAGCCTGTGCCTTCAGGGCAAAAGGAACCAGTCCTACAGAGACTTAGGGGCTGTGCAGAGAGTCCAAGAAGTTCTCTGACCTGGTGCATCTTGAAGGAGAAAAGAGGAAGGACTGGAACAGGGGCAAGGAAGAAAGAAGCAGGAGATATGAGAGGCTTCTGTGACCAAGTCCTGTGGGCAAGGAATTAAGATTTGCATAGTGGCCAGGCGGGGGTGGCACACGCCTTTAGTCCCAGTGCTTGGGAGGCAGAGGCAGGCGGATTTCTGAGTTCGAGGCCAGCCTGGTCTACAGAGTGAGTTCCAGGACAGCCAGGGCTACTCAGAGAAACCTTGTCTCGGAAAAAAAAAAAAAAAGATTTGCATAGTGGAAGCCGACAAGGATTTTGGCAAGGGTTAGAATTATAATAGAATGACCATATGACCTGGCTTTACCACTTCTGGGCACACACCCAAGGGAGTCTGTATCCTACCACAGAGATAACCACACATCCATGGGTTTTACTGGATTCTTCACAGTGGTAAAGAAATGGAACAAGCCTAGATGTCCATCAACAGATGTGTGGATAATGAATATGTGATGCATATGCAAAATGGGATCTTATTCATCTGTAAAGAAAACTAAAATTTCTGGGAAAAATGGATGGAACTGGAGATTATTGCATTAAGTGAGGTAACCTTGACTCAGAAAGACAAATACCACATGCTTTCTCTCCTAGGTGGATATCAGCTAGCGGTTTTTATGTATGCATAGTCATGTGAGAGTGAGTGTAGGTTGGAGTCACGAGCCTAGAAAGGGGTCTAGAAAAGGGGGAGAAGAGGTTCTGAGGAAGGGAGGGGGAGGGTAATAGAATAAGTGAGACATGGAAGTGGAAAGGAGAATCCAGGCAGCGGAAGGGTAGAGCAGAGAACAGGGAGATGAAGAACAGAGCAGAAAAAGACGATCAAACAAAGCAAAGTATGCGTGCCAATGCTGTGAGAAAACCTGCTGTTTTATATGCTGACTGAAAAAATAAAATAGAAGGCTCCTTTGGCTGCTGTTGCAGGAAGATTGCATAAATGCCATTTGCTGCAGGGAGACGAGGAAGCAGAGTGTTTGCATTGGTCCCAAGAATAGCTGATGACCAAGTGGGCTTGGCTAGGCTGGTGGTAGGCAAACCAAGTCAACAGGGACACAGGGACAGTGTGAAGCAGATGGAACCAGCTAGAAGATTGAATTGGTGTAGTGGTGTGTGATAAATGCCTAGCCCAGTAATCTTTCCTATTTCTCCTTCATTATAGCCATAGGGCTGGAAACATGAGCAGAGCTCCCAGTGTCCAGCTGTGGGCTTGGAACAACCTGGGCTCCGTGCAGGCCTTGTGTCTGTTATGCACTGGGCAAGCAAGACTCAGGAACCAGGGGACCAACACAGGCAGCATGGAAAGGGCCCATGAAGCCTACCAGATGCATACTTGCCTAGAGCCCAGATAACTCTCCCCATAGACTCTACACTTACTGTTAGAGCTGTGACCTCGCAGGCTCCAAACATGGCAATCGTATCACATTAAAGTCATATGCAGGGAGCTCTTCAGCCTGCCTCATAGCTTTATAAAAAAAAATGGATGAGCAAACAAACAAACAAATAATGAGATTTGGGGGCTGGGGAGATGGCTCACTGGGTAAAGTGTTTGTAGTGTAAGCATGAAGAACTGAGTGTGGATCCCAAGCATCCTTATAAAACATTGCATCTGGCAGCTTACAGCTCTAACCCCAGTGTGGTGTGTGTTATGGGCCAGGATTCATTGAAGAAACCTTGTCTCAAAATAAAATGTAGATCAGTCAAGGAAGATACGGATGGCTTCCACATGCACCAGCATGATTGAGCCCAGCACTGGACACAGACAGGCTTTTTTTTTCTTCCTCAAAGCTCAATCCTTATGTGCACTCTGTCTCTCCCACTCCAGACAAGCCACCACAGATCATCATATTACTCCTGGACCAGAATCAGTTCTCACATAGGATGCTGGAGTTTTTAGGAAGTTGCTCACTCTGGATATCTTTGGCTACTATTTTATTGTTTCTTTGTTGTTAACTTGGAGCAAGATTGTATCATGGTAGGCTACCCAGTTCTGTTTGGATATAGAATCTCAATACTATCACCATAAACAAACCACTTAGCCCTCCGAGCCTTAGCTTCTGCTTCTGTAGAATGGAATGCCCCTGTTCATGGTGGTTGTAAGTATAACCCCTGTGTGGAGAGGGGAAAGAAAGGGACCTTCTGTCTGTAACCGTGTCACACTTTGCATGGACTTTGCCTGCCGAGTATCTGAAAGATCTGAAACTTAGATTGTGTTGTTAATCTTTAAGTCTCTACTCAGATGTTGTGGGCAGTGTTTACTAGTGCCTGGTACTGACCATAGCACTTTCATGGGGCACTCCTGTACTCTCCATTCAGGTGAGAAAAGCATTCTGCCAAAGACACAAACCAGAAAGTGGCAAAGCTGGCATTTAAAGTTGGGTCATACAATCTATGTCTTTAACTTATAAATGCTCTGCTGACCCTTAAAATGGCCAAGTAGAACTGGAGTTGCTCTTTGTCAATGTTTTAATCTGGACGGAACTACACTCAGTCTAGAGCAATGGGGTGGGGGTGGGGGGTCTTTTGCCTGGTCATTGCCATGACGGCTTTTTATATGGCAGAGTTTTGTTTTGCTCTTTTCAAAATTGATTTTATTGTTTTTATGTTAAGAAAATGTATCAATGTTTTTGTTTGTTATTCTGAACTTTAAGCTGTAGTTAAAAGTTTCTATTAACAGGGGTGTTTTTCCAATCTCCTTCTAGAACATTGCGGTTTTGTTTTTACATTTAAGTCTTTGATCCAGTTCATGATAGTATAAAATAGGACCAGCCCCCCCCCACAGTGTGTTTGTGTGTAGTGTGTGTGAGAGAGAGAGGTGTGTGTGTTTGGGATATGATGAGGTGCTTGGTCCATGTATGAAGTTTTAGATTTGATGCCTAGTGTACCACACCCAAATTCTCCCAATTTACCTTTTAAAATACTTCAAAAATAAATTGCCCTGAGCATATGTGTCTGCAGGGTGTATGAAGAATATTTGAGATAAAAATCTTCATCTAAAGCTGGGCCATGGTGGTGCACGCCTTTAGTCTTAGCACTTGGGAGGCAGAGGCAGGCGGATTTCTGAGTTCGAGGCCAGCCTGGTCTACAGAGTGAGTTCCAGGTCAGCCAAGACTACACAGAGAAACCCCGTCTCGAAAAAACCAAAGAAATAAAAAATTAAAAAAAAAAAAGTAAATTGGGAACATCTTACAGTCCCATAAGAAGACTTTTAGCCTGAGGCTATGACAGGGGCTCCTCTGTCCACAGAGCTGGCAAAACAGAAGAGGGAGCCTCAAGCTCTTTATGGCCTCAGTATCCAAAGCCACCAAAGCAGAGCAGGAGTTTCCTCTTTTGCTCCTCTTTGACATTGTGAGGAAGTGACTCCACATCCTTCTGAGTTTATTTTGCTCCTCTTGCAAAAGTATAACTTTACCCAGCACTTGGGAGGCAGAGGCAGGCGGATTTCTGAGTTCGAGGCCAGCCTGGTCTACAGAGTGAGTTCCAGGACAGCCAGGGCTATACAGAGAAGCCCTGTCTCGAAAAACCAGAAAAAAAAAAAAAGTATAACTTTATCAATAAATTATCTTGCTCAATAATCATATTGAGTTGTTTATAATTTTGAGAAGGGACGCAAGATGTAGATATATAATACAAGTCCTAAAAAAGGACTTGTTACATTACATAGCATGGGTTTTTTTTTTTTTAGTATTATTAGATGTTTTCTTTATTTACAATATCTCCTTTCCTAGGTTCCCCTCCAAATAAAATAAAATAAAATAAAATAAAAGCAGTGGTTCTTTTTATGTTTTTTAACTGAAAACTTCCAGTTGCAAGTGTTAGAATCACAAGTCAAATTCCTTGAAGCAAAAAAGTCAATTTATTCTTATGTGATAGGAAAGCACATGCGGTGCTCCCACCTCCCCCCCTCCCCCCAAGGACCTAAGTTTGATCCCTGGGACCCAGGTGGTACAAGGAGAAAACCCATTCATACAAATTATTCTCTGACATACATGTGTGCCTGCCTGCATGCATATTCAGATGTGCCCTGCCCCAATAAATAAATACAAAAACAGAAGGGGAAAATATGAAAATAAAGAACGAGAAGGGGCTAGGGATTTAGCTCAGTGGTAGAGCCCTTGCCTAGTAAGGGCAAGGCCCTGGGTTCGGTCCCCAGCTCCGGCAAAAAAAAAAAAAAAAAAAGAACAAGAGAACTTTTTCTTTAAGTGCTTGGCTCAATGTTGTCCCTCGAAAGTGGTTCAGACACACTGTGATGTGATGTGATACTAGTGATGTGACCACTCCTTACTCTCTTGCTAGTCCTGGCTGTTATTTCTTATAGAAATACTAATACCCCTTCCTCCTTTAAAATAATAACACCAGCCCCATATTAATTTTTTATCTTTAGATTTATTTTATGAACATGAGTGTTTTGTCTACATGTATGTATAATATTCACCATATATGTACCTAATGCCTTTGGAGGTCAGAAGATTCCCCAGAGCTAGAGTTATGGATAGCTGTGAGCTACCTACCATTTGAGTGCTGGGAATTGAACCTGGGTCTTCTGCAAGGATGCAAGTGCTCTTAACCACTAAGCCATCTCTTCCATGTGCTACCTTCTGTCTTCGTTGTCATTGGCATTTAATGGTTAAACATCCTTTCTCTGTAGCCGTTTGCAGGCACCTTGTAATTTCCTCTCTTCCCAATGCCTGAAATTGTCCGTTTGAACTGGAATCATTTAAAGCCCTCTCTGTTCCACAAACTTTCATTTTATCTCCCCGTTTGATGTCCCTAAGCTGTTAAAAGCAGTCTCTTTTTGCAGTGATCTCCCACTCCCTAAGGAGGCTAAGGCCGGGGCACCAGCACTAACTCACTCTCCTATCTTCTAGCCCATTTTCTGGATCTTTCCATTTTCATTTTTGATCTTTTCCCACAATCTTTATTTTTGTTTAGCCACTAAAAGGGGAATCTGAAGTGCTTTCTCCCAAATATTCTCCCTTCTTTTTTTTCAAGGTTAAGAGATATCATATTTGTGACAGGTTATGGCAAACACTTCATAGGGTCATAAATGGAAATCTGGTTGTAGCTCAGTTGATAGCATGCCAGCGTAGCATGTAGACAGCAATGGGTTTCAATCCTCAATTCTGTATTTCCTAGCCTGCATATCCTCCTCTACATAGAGATTGAGAGTGACCTGGGCTATATGAGACTCTGCCTTTAAAAAAACAAATTGCCTTCTACAGGTGACAGTGACCCAAGGGTGGCTGCTGAAGCTTTGTCATAAAAAGTTATTAGCCAAGTATAGTGGCATATGTCTTAAATCCCAGCAGTTGGGAGGCAGAGGCAGGGGGATGTGTGAGTTCCAGGTTAGCAGGGGCTACATAGTAAAATCCTGCTCAAACAAAACAAAATAAACCAAACCAAAACAAAGTTGATTATATTAGCTTTGGTTCTGGCAAAAGCATTTCTTCATTTGGTTTCGGCACATTCCAAAGACATAGAAGCATGAGAGGGAGGAGGAGGGGGAATGAAAAGATGAGATGGGGAGGAAGGTGGGGAATTAGAGAAATGGTTTACAGAGTTCATGAATTCACCGCTACCAGAGTGCTTGCTTTCCCCCAGCAGTAGCATAATCTTTGGTTCAGTTTACATTCTTCCTCTTTTATTAGTATTTCTGTTGTTGTTTGATTCAGATCTTGTTAGTCTTTTCTTTCTCTTTCTCCTCCTCTTCCTCTTCTTCCCCTTCCTCCTCCTCCCTTTTTCTTCTCCTTTTCCAAGGGATATTTTTGGAATTCATTTACAGAAAGAAGAAAATGTGGGCTTGTATCAGCTTTACAATCAGGATCACCTCCCATCTTCCAAGCGCTTGAGTTCCTCAGGGAAGGTGCAGAGAGGCAGAGGCCTGAGGGGTAGAAAGCAGAGCTATGGAACAGATTGTGGGGTTGAACAGATGCAAACAGGATGCGCTAGGCTGGACCCCAGCCATGCCAGCCACAGATGACCCAGGAGGAAGCTTCACAGTACTCAGCCTCAGTCATGAAACCAACCATCATAGATGCTTGAAGCTCTCCTTTCTCCCTCTCGTGGAACGAGACACCATCACACACTGTAACATTACACCACAGGATCATTCCAAGTTCCTGATCAAAGTTGGTAGATTCCTAGTGCAGGCCATTGGAAAGATATTTGGGGGAGGAGACGGGCCATATTTCTTTATTTGGTTTCAGCAGATTCCAAAGACAAAGAAGTTGAGAGGGAGGAGGATGGGGAAGGAAAAGGAGGGCTGGAGGAGGAGGGAAAGGAAGGTGAGGAATTGGGGAAATGAATGGTTTACAGGGCTCATGAAGACATCGCTACCAAAATGGCTGCTTCCCCCCAGCAGTAGGGTGCACTTTGGTTCAGTTACCATTCTTCCTGCTTTGTTAGTATTTTTGTTGTTGTTTTAATGTCTTACTGTGGAGTCCAGCCTGGCTTGAATTCAACCTCCTGCTTACCAGCATGGGCCACCACACCTAGCTCCCTTTGTATTTTGAATTATAAAGGAACACGCTCACACAGCTATAGCTGGGAGACATTTCTTCTGTGATCTCTCTGTTTCTCCCCTGTAAAGTCTTCTCATATATATTCATGTGTGTCCTTGGGCACACTCTCTGTTTTTGGCTTATATTATTTTGGCTTTGCATTTCCCTGTATCACTTGGCTTCATAAGTGCCCTTGTTAATGGTCATACGGCAATCACCCTGTGGATGTCCTGTCATTTAAGTAAATGGCCCCTATCACCTTCCAGTGGGATTTTGGGCCATTGTCACAGGACGCTGAAGCCACTCCAGCCTGCATTTCCTGTTCTGCCTCTTCCTAGCTGTGCAGGCTTGGAGACCACTTTCTTCATCCCTGCCTTGGGAACAATCACACTTTCCTCGAAGTGTTACTTAGAGGAAAATAATGCATAGAAACATTTAATACAGTTCTTGAAGTATAGTGTATGTCCTGTACTTAAAGCCAGCCTGTTATTTTGAATTTATCTCTATTTAGATCATAGTGTGCTGATAATCTTCTCATCCTTTGGACTAGTTTTTGCGGTAAATTCACAACTGTAACTAATGGCCAAGATATTTGTGTACTTAAATTGGGGTAGATTGATGCCTCTTGATGTCACAGCAGTTTCTACTGTCTGTTTTTCACGATTGTAAGTGTACTGCCTTCACAGTACCCTCACCAGGACTGTCCAGAAGTTGTCATTTTCTAAGCTGGGTAATTTAGTGCATTAAATATGACCCCTGTGATCTGCTCACATTAGACTAGTAGTGAGAATGGTGTAATTAACAGCCCACTCATCCACCAGCCAGCTGCTATAATCACGGGCCTCCTCCCACACATTGCTTTGAGGAATTTCAGAGTAAACCCTTGTGGCATGCCACTTCCTTCACTGGGCCAAGTGGTATTCACCCCAACCTCACGAGGGCCTTTTGTATTTTCACACAAGCCATCCTGCCTTAGCATATGGACTAAGAGGACTATCCTCCTTCATACGACTTAATACACTGTTCCCA
>JADRCC010272269.1:0-11291 GCA_019843855.1 Hylomyscus alleni | reverse complement strand
ATATATATATATATATATATATATAAATGAACATGTATATTTTCCATTACATGTAATTTTACAAACTTTTTCTATATTAACAGAACATAGGATAATCTAAATTTTCTAATATAAATAAATATGTGGTTAAAGAGCACAGAAAGAATTACAGTAAATAATAACAAGCCCCTGCCTCATATTGTCCACTTTCGTGATAATTCATTCAATAACTTCTTTCAAATTTTTCTTGTTTTTGAGTTCTTTGGGTAATTTACTTCCTGTTCTAAACTATTTTGTTTTAGCTACATTTTATTATGGTACCAAGTTTATAAACTGAATATTGAATTTCCAATAAGATAAATAAGGGTGAGCTCCTTTAACTTCCTTGCCTTCTTCTGCTGCTAACATGATTTTATAGCTGATCTGGTTGGTCAACTGTGAAAATTTAAATAATGTATTCATAGAAGCTTTTAACCCACAAGCCATAGCTGGTATCTCTTGACTTCTCATTTATTAAGATGGCATGTCACCTCCAAGGGTCAAGTACAAATTAAGCCCATAAATTATTCTCCTATAAAAGGGTGCTTGAATTATACTTCCTACTTACAGTGCTGGTGGATGATGGCTGTGTTCCACAAAAGGAACATGTTTAAAAATCATTTATTTTTTTTGTGGTCTATTTAGTGTACGAGCATTTTCCCTTCTAAACTCTCAATCCACTGAATTTTCGTTTATCCCTGGATTACTGTCTATCTATCTATCTATCTATCTATCTATCTATCTATCTATCTATCTATCTATCTATCCATCTATCATGTATGTGTGTCTCAAAAATTTTGAATGTCTGTCACTATAATTTTTGCCTTTACCACTCCACTTTGAAAAAAAGTTGTTGGAAGTGGTGTGAAGGTAATTAGCAATTAAGTGGAAGTATCCATACTGACATTGAAAGTCTGAAAAATGTATCTAAAATTTAAAACACTGGAACAAATAGGTTGTTAGTCTACCTTATAGTCAAAAATTAGAATATTTTAAATGGTAATCTACTTACCTGTATTATGGAATACATACTTCAAATGCACACTCTCAAAGCACCCCTCATGACATGATGTATCCTTTTAGACACAGTCATGGAGCAAGCATATATAGAGAGAACAGCAATGTTCTCCTGTACTCAGGATAACAGCAGGAGGCTGTGGAATCATTCTGCTTTTTGAGATAGCCAAATCTTTCCGTATTGTTTGTGAAAAAGCTCCTTGATAAAGTTCAATTTCTCATCTGTCACTGATCTATAATAAACTGCTAGCTACTATAATCATAAGTGAGAATGTTCTCTGCAATCTATGACGATTACATTAAAAACGTTACTTGTTTAAGCAAGTAATTTTTTGTCAATATTTGCTTTCCTCATTCACTACGATGGTAACTAAAATGCTGTCCCACTGTGCAGATGATGTCAATGAGCCTTTTTAGGAAGCAGCATTATAATGTCATGTATGACTAAGAAGGTGACTCGGTGTCAAGGATATGCTCAATACAGCTGTGTCATACATTATGGAAATGCATCTTTACGCAGATTTATTTTAGTATGTCAAAACTGAGTCATGAAAACATTGCTGTGAGCAAGAGGCAAGGAAGAGCATCAGAGGAAATCTTGTTACAGGGTTGGAAATTCTACTAAATGAAGAAAACTTCTAAGTTACAATAGTCAAAGGTGCTTTCAGACTCTAGAATTTTCTTCATTCTTGCATAACAACTCTCCTCAGTTCCAGCGGCAATACTTCATGCCTTTAAATCTAAAGGGGATATTTTGGGAACAATTTACACGTCCTCCTACCAAGACTTGCTGATACCAGCAGGGAACTAACTTCTAATTTCTTGATTATCATGAAATTATCAAACTGGTTAAAATCTCAGGCCTCATTTTTAGCCTGTTCTCCTGTTTTAATACTGGAAAAACTGAATCGATATCTTGGAGCTATACTGTAGGACTTTCTTTGTAGATAAGCGAAACATCAGTGTGTAATACCTGGACTGCTTTGTTTTTTGTTTTGCAATGTTGGGTGTGTGCAAGCATGTGCACATGCATGTGTGTGTGCACATGTGCATACAGGTGTGTTTATGTGGGTGAGTCTTGGTGTTTACAGAGGCTTGGAGAAGGATGAGAATTCCTAGCTCTGGGGTTATAGATGGTAGTGATTTGCACATACTTGCACACACATATGCACACACCCAAGCACATACACAAATGCGGACATGTATGCACACACACACACACCACCTATGTATTGCTTCAATTTTTTAAAAAAGAGAAGAATTGCTATAAAGAAGAGATTACAAAACAAAACAAAACAAAAAAAAACCAAAACGGGCCAGGTGACTATACACTGATGTTTCGCTTATCTACAGAGAAAGTCCTACAATATAGCTTCATGTTCATCAAGAATATTCTATTGTGCTAAGACTTGAATATGTCATTCCTACCAGGAACAGTAATGCATTAGGCATAGCCTGCTCATCCTGAAATAAGTTTCAAATTGTGGTCAATAAATGGCATGTATCTTAATTTCTTAAGATGCTTATAGAAAGAAAATTTCATCCTGACTCCTCTTGATTCAGAATCTCTGGGCATTAATATTTAATCTCACCCCTACAAATGTGTTCTTAGAAAGCCTCCTCATTGACAGGCTTTTCTCTGGGCTAAGAAGCTCCTTACTGTTAGTCACCCTGGCTAAAGACTTGACACCTATTTCCTTCTCCATTTGATTTGCAGAGCACTGTCATTCTGTGCTGACAAGTGTCCGGTGTTCATTTCTTTCCAAAGATCTTTTGGAAAGTTATAAAGTAGATGAAGATATTCTTTCTTTGTCCAGCTCATTCAACTGCCTTGCTCGGGCACAAGAGAACAAGCACCACTTTTAAGCTTACATACACTTTGTATGTCATTCTTACAAGTAAAATGGACCATATCTTGAATGTTCCAATTGGAACATTTGAGACAGAACATGAGTGCTATCAAATCTGTGCTATTGGAAGAAAAAAAATAAGACTTTATCAGAAATATTCATATATATATATATACATACATACATCATAATTGCTTACTTAAAACAGTAAAGGAAGTCATAATTTACTAAATAATTATAAAATAACAATATAATATTTGAATCCCTTTTTTCTGTTTTGTTTTTTTGAGACAGAGTTTCTCTGTATAGCCCCGACTGTCCAGGAACTCACTCTGTAGACCAGGCTGACCTTGAACTCAGAAATCCACCTGCCTCTGCCTCCCAAGCACTGGAATTAAAGGTGTGCGCCACCACTACCCTATTTGAATCCTTCTGAAAGCACACTATAACTTAATGTCTCATATATATGGAAGTTATAATTCTTCTAGTGTCATGTTCCCGTTCACCTTTGACCAGTTTCCTACCCCCTTAAGCCTTAAGCTCATGTTTTACTACAGAATACCCTGGATGGAAGCACCAGGCTTTCTTGCAGCTTGTTGGAATAATTCTTGCCTCCGTCTTTGGTGTACTGCTTCAGAACTTTGTGCACATGTCTGGGAGATGAGTGTTTTACAAGCCCACCAAGTGATGCAAAAGAAGATTTGAAAGCTACTTGAACTGCCAGAATTCTTTTTCCTTTGTTCAATTCTCTTCCCACTTTCAATTTCCTCTCTTTTATTGCTTTCTGCATGATCGAACTTGACGTTATTAATTTTGTTCCCCTTTTTATGCATTTGGGTAAAGTTGAAGGCTAAGAGGATATGAAGGCTAATTTTTCCAACCAAATGTATTTTTCTCCTTTATTAGACAGTGTTTAAGCCCCTGACATATGAGGTAAGCACAGAGATCTGAATGAAAATCAAAGCCATCCTGCTCTTCCAGTGTTCTCCTAGAGACTAGAATGTAAAGCAATGAGTTAAAGGAAGGGAAGGCTGTGCTCTGTGCACTGGGGTTGTGTGGAAGCAGGGATTCCTTACATGGAAATAAACTTGACCCACTCACAGATGTTCACCTGTATCTTGATGGAGCAGAGAATTTAAGAGCCTGCTGGCTTCAACGTTGGTGTACTCTGTGAAATGGCATGGTCTCTGCTCTGTTTCCCTCTGGGTCCTTTCCTCCTCCTTACTTCTCACTTTCCCATGGCTTCTTCAGTTGCATGGTGTTTTTCATTATCACCTCTTAGCACCAACCTACCATGTATATGGCTTTATATGTCATTTACAAATGGCTGTAGTGGGTTGGCTTGTATTCTAAGGCTAATTTGTGGCACCCAAGACTGGTGACCCAAAGAGGAGAGAGCCTGAGAGTCCTAAGGCAGGAAGCTTAGTGATCCTGCCCCCAGTTAATCGTGATTGGTAAATAAAGATGCCAACAACCAATAGCTGGGTGGAAGAGGCTTAAGTGAGTTTTAAGTTTTGGGTTGGAGAAGAGGAAGAAAGAGACCATACAGGAGAGGAGGAAAAAGAAGCCACCATGGGATAGTTGAGTCATAAAAATGTGGCTATGTGGATTGGTCAATTGGAGTTAAGAGCAGCCCAGATGAACATAGTAAGGAGTAAGTAGTAACTTGGGGTTATCAGTAGGAAAGGAGAGTCTAACAACATGGAGTGTAGGCAGCTGCCTGACTACTGTGATGCTTAAGGTATATTAAAAATACAAAGGCTGTGGCTGTGTGTGTCTTCATTCGGGAACGTAAATGGTCTAAGGTAGGGATAAAGCCCTGGGCAGGGATTTTAATAATTTTTAGTACAAATGGCTCTTTTAGTTAGAAGTCAGTAACATATAAACCCACGTAACATAGAATATTTCATACACTATAAAAACATTTCTTAAAAATATTTAAAGAATCTGAAACTACATAGAACATACACATATGAAGTTATTCCATGTGTCTTCATAGTGTTTTGGTTATCTTTTTGTACATTATTTTTTCACTGTTCCATGGGTGGGATTTTATTTTGTTTTTTGTTTTTATTGGTTTTGGTTTTAAAAAAGATATTTTAGGTAAGCATTTATATTGTACCTCAGACTGACTTTGCACTTTTGGTAATCTTCGTGCCTTAACTTCCTAATCATTAGGATTATATGTATATGCCATCATGACTGGCTACTTCAATTTTTTTACATGAATATTTGAATATTTAAGTCAGTATACAGTAATGGCATATATTTATAGGGCACAATGCGGTAGTTCAGTGCATGTGCACAATGTGTCATGATAAGGGTAACTGGGCCAGGCGGCAGTTCAGTGCATGTGCACAATGTGTCATGATAAGGGTAACTGGGCCTTTAATCCCAGCACTTGGGAGGCAGAGGCAGGCAGATTTCTGAGTTCGAGGCCAGCCTGTTCTACAGAGTGAGTTCCAGGACAGCCAGGGCTACACAGAGAAACCCTGTCTTGAAAACAAAACAAAACAAAACAAAACAAAAAACAACAACAAAAAAAGAAAGATAAGGGTAACTGGCATGGATTCCATCTCAACTGATCAACCATAGTTTCTTTATACTAGAAAAATGAATTTTTTTCTGATGGCCATATTTGGTTAATGATTATCAGCTACAAGGATAGATTACTAGAAGTTATTCCTCATATATACCTGTACTTTCATATCCATTGCCTACCATGTTTCCTTTTCTCTTTCCCAGATCCTTCCCAGGCCCCGAAAACTACTATTCTATTCTCTGCTTCTACTGAGGCTCAGCGTTTAGCTTCTGTATATAAATGAGAATTTGTTGTTTCTTATTTGTAATTTTTTGATGATTTCTAGTTTCCTCTATGTTGCTGTGAATGTTAAAATTTGATGATGAAACAATATTTAAATATGCATTTATACCACATTGTGCCCACTGGTAAATGAGTACATTCTATGTCTCATTATTGGGAAGAGTGTTTCCAAGCATATGGGAAATATAGAGCTTTTTTGATATACTGACTTCATATCCTCGAAAGATATACTCAGGAGTGGGATTGCCAGATGATAAAGCAGTTCTACATTGAACTTTTTTTGCTAGGGGTTGTATTTCATAATGACCATATAATTTACATTTCTAGCAGGCTCTATAGCTTAGTTATATTCCCATTTTGTAATTCCTATCTCCACAAAAATTCTGTAAGACTTCTCCTTGACATCCTGACTAGTAATAATTTCTACTTCTCTGATGAATAGTGATGAATGTGTGTTTGTGTGTGTGTGGGCGTGTGGCATGTGCACACTTATTTGTTCATGGTATATCTTTTTTTCAGAGAGATGTCTTCTTGATTAATTTTTTTCTGTTGCATTCTTTCAATTTATATTTTCGATATAAGAAAGAATAGGTTAAAAAATTAAATATCGACTTTCCCAAGGTTTGATTTTTTTATACTATGATTTAAAGCTAAATTGAAGTTGAATATCTCAAAGAAGTTTGTCCAATTTGTCAAAATCGCCACTTAAGAAGAACGAGACCTTGAGGTATAGTGCCAAAAATATGATCTTAATGTTTATTTAATGTTAATGCTTGGTTGTGAATTTTATCTTTCATACCTAGTGGCTGGTGTTCTTTTGCTCATTGTGTTACTCAAAAAACCTGTTTGCAGTGTCCCACAAGTAGGCTAAAGGAAGACTGTCCCTAACTGGCTCTGACTGGTAATAAGACCACCAACCAGGCAGCATACACAACTGAGATGAGGCCCCCAACACATATAAAGCAGAGGAATGCCGGGTCTGGGCTCAGTCAGAGAAGATGCACCTAACTCTCAAGAGACTGGAGGCCCCAGGGAGTGGGGAGGTCTGGGGGTGGGAGGATGGGACATGCTTGTGGAGACAGGGTTTGGAGGAGGAGGTATGGAATGCGGAACAGTCAGAGGGTGGACCTGGAGGGGGATAAAATCTGAAGTATAAAAAAAAATGATTAAATAAAATTAAAAATAAAAGTTGCCATACAGCCAATGGCTGGGAAGAGGGAGACCTTTAGATTTGTGTGGGCTCAGAACTGGAAAAAAAGGAGACAGAGAATGGTTATGCTTTCCAGAGGGAGATGGGTTAGATTCAGAGCTGCAGAAGGAAAATCATCCCAAAGTCCTGTAGCCAACTACCTCTACATTCATACTCATCCAAAAGTTTTTAAAAAATTTCTAGTGCTATAATATTCTTAATTAATCACTACTTTCAAAGATTTTACCAAAACTTTATTTTGCCTAAAAAATATTAAGTTAAACAAAAGTTTATTGATAATTTGCAATCTGATTAGAATTTTTGTGTGTCCTTAAAATTATTGTTTATAATAGTTCACAGTAAATGATTCCATATTGAAAATTGGAAATTAATTTTATTTTAAGCCAGAGATCACAGTATCCTTTATCAGTGGTTAGTAGCCATTCCATACCTGTATCTGGATAGCATTGTGTGTTATCCTGAATTTTTCCAGTGGATATCAGAACTGCCTGCAAGACTATTTCCCTACTAACAAAATCAACTCTAGCATTAGTTTTTCCAGACAGCTGGCACTGTTTTCAATAGTTTTAGATTTAATATTTAATTGGGGCTTACTCTTTGCTCAGAGGTTTAGTCCATCATCATCATGGTGGGAGGTGTGGTGGCATATGGATAGACATGGTGCTAAAGAAGGAGTTGAGAGTTCTATTTCTGGATCCACAGGAAAAGAAACTGTGAGCCACTGGTCGGCCTTGAGCATCTGAGCTCTCAAAGCCCACCCCTACCCCCCACTTACAATGACATATTTCCTTCAACAAAGCCACACCTACTCCAGCATGACCACATCTCCTAATAGTGATACTTCCTGTGAACCTATGGGGGCCATTTTCTTTCAAACCATCAGATCATCTTTGCTTTGAGCATTGTGATATGGAGATTATCTTGACATCTGAGCAGTGCTCATAACTTGCACACATCAGCCTGGAACTTGAGTCACAGAGAATTAGGGAAAAAACTGTCTACTATTGGAACTAGTAGATAAAGTCCTTCAATGAAAAATTCCATGGCAACATCAGAAACTTGAGTTTTATATTACTTTTGATTGTAATGAGTGCTTGTTACTAGAAGTGGCCTGTGAAAAAGTACCAAGAAATAACTTATCACATAGCTGTTGTTCATTCACATTGAAATTAACTAAACATTGAAGCGGTAAGTTTTCCTCCTAGTAGCTTCTAATTTAGAACTCTGCTGAATCAACTCAAAGTTTGCTCTGCTGAGGCAAAGATGTAAGGTGTGCTACAGAAACAAGTCAGCCTTGTCACTAAAATGATAATTCTTAACCTTGTGAAAATGCTAATCATGGAATAATTTTCTAAATGGATAAGAATTTCAACTAAATTGCACAAATTTGAGTTAGCTCAAATTTCCTGAGTTGCTTACACTGTTGGTTTTCTCTAAATTGTCCTGCTATTGATCTACAAATAAAGAAATGAACAAAAGATAAAGAGGACTACATTTGATAGAAATTTTCTTCATATATATATATATATATATATATATATAAAGAAATATATATATATGTATATATATATATATATATATATATTTAGCACCATGCCTGTCTATCCATATATATATATATATATTTTTTTTTTTCCAGATTGGGTGTGCAATACATTTAATCAAACATCCCCACCCCGGGGCATGAGTAGCCTTGTGGGAAGCATTTCTAACTGAATGTCTGAAGTATCTAGGGCCGATTCACTTACTGCAAAACATCCCACATATAGTGATGATGGACATCTTGTACTGCAAGTTTCCTGGGGGCAAAAAGCAGCCTGGGATTGACTTATAGAAAGCCGATTCCAAAAAACATCACGCTGTGTCTTCACTTTTAAATTTGATTAGCCGTAGGTTAGATGCTGTTTTCTTACAGAATTAAAAGTTGCCCATTTCTAGACTGAGGATTCTGTCAGAATACTGTACTTCAAATGCCAAGAAATCAAAATGCCGTGGATAGATCTACTAGTACTAAGTGCAAAATTACATTAATCAAGGTTATTTAAATTTTCTCCGTTTTAGTTTCCTCATTCCCAAATTATAAATTAGATACTGCAAATTAAATGAGTCAGATTTGCACCAGGCACCCAGCATACTTGACAAATAGTCTTGTAATTATGCAGGTATGCCATTTCATGTAATTATTCACTTTTAAGCAAAAGTTTTGCAAATATTTATTTACTAAATGTTATTTTAAACTTTAGACATGTATCACAGGAAGCACTTGTAATGTATTACTTTTAATTATTTTGCTTATCAGCTCTGTCTCAAAATGGTCTCTATCCTCATTTCAAGCCAGGGGTTATTACACTAGATAGTCAAAGACAAGAAATACCTTGTTTGGAAGGAATCAAAACCAATGGTTATGTCTGTTTTCAAAACTATCAGTATTGCATGATTGGCATTCATCCACACACTATAAATGGCCACAAGATGACTTGTTCTCTTTTCAGCTAATTTAAGAACTATAAAAACTTAATGACTGTGTGCTGGTAAAACTCCATTTAGACATTAGCAATTGATTATGTGGCACTTTGAAATTCTTAAGGTCTCTTCATTAGCAATGAGGGTAATTTAAGCACATTTGTACAGCTAAACCTATGCCTTTGAATAGACAAATACTCTGGATCTGGGGAAACAATTCCTCCCTGATACTGAGCATAAACACTGGAGAGTCCTTCTCCAGCTTAGTAGAAGCTCATCAAAGTTGTAATGTTAATGGGCTCATGGTACTTCCCAGGAGTGCTTTTGTTTGAAATTACGAAGGTATAAACAAAACTGTGAAGCGCTAAGGAAGTCAGCAAGAACAGAGTTCGGCAATCTAGAGAAGTTTTGAACATCAGATTAAATAGAAAACTACTCATTTTGTGTCTCTCCAATGTCCTTGCATACACCATGTATACATGCCAAGTTTATACACTGTCTATATGCATATATTCAACATTTCATTTATACATGAATATCCCATGAATATGAATACATACTCATATAACTCATATAATATAATATGATATAATATAATATAATATTAAGATAACCTTCCTTTGAACTTTCTAGGGGATTCTAATGGATATCTGAATGCCCTTGAAGAAGTCGAGATTTCCTTCTGGGCAGTTAGAGGTAGACTGGGTGTTATTTATTGAGTGAACACTGGCTGTTTGTTCCACTTGAGTTTAACTCCAGGTGAGTCTTGTTATTGAGTGAAGACTCCAGAGTGTTGGTAGCTCTGTTTTCTCTGTGGACATTTTCTTTCTGAAGCTCTGCCATGCATCTTTCAGGCAAGTTCACATTCCCCTAGGCGCTGATTATTGTTTGCTTAGCTGTATAGCCTCTAATACTGTTTTTTGCTGCGTAAATCATTTCCTTTTTCTTTTATTTTTTTTTTTCCTAAAAACATAATTGCTTGGGAAACAAGCACATTTATTTTCCTCAAAGAAGTAGCTTATAATACATACAATGTTTATAAATTCAAAATTCTATACTTGTAGGAGATAAAATCAATAACTCTTACTTGATTCTAAGAGGACTTTGCTTTTATAAAAGGGTGATCTTATTCTAAGGACACATTTTATTAAAAAATGAATGGACTTAAGGTCGATTCCAGCAGTTCATGGTTGTAACACACACTGTTTCCAAGTTATATTCAGGAATCATTAAAGGCAGTAGAACAAGAGTTCTGGAAGTTAGCTCATGGCTTCTTGTAGCTATCACAGAGATCATTTGTACCTGTTTTGTAGTTCAGGGCTGCAAAGTTTCTTCAAAGGACAAAAGAGAACTTGATTGATGTTTGATTTAGTGCTCTGTCTCCAGGGCTTTATAGCTAGATGCTTGTAACTTTGATACTGGAGACCTCCTTATTTGTATTTATATAGGCAAAGGGAATTCATCTTCCCTCTTCTCCTCTCCAATCTATCTCCACCACCAGGGGAGAGCATCTCTATCTGCGACCCCCTGGGGTACCCTGTCCTGCAGGGTTGGGGGTCAAGATATCAAACCCTTCTCAGCTGACTTTGAGCCAGGTCCTTTTATTTGCCTTAAAGGAGAATCACAATGGGAAGGGTAAAACAAAACATACAATGTTACAAGAGTAAAGGGAGAGAGAAACAGCTTTGTCCCGAGTGAAAACTAATTACTACCAAGTCCTGAACCCAGATAAACCCATGCCAGTAATACAGAGAAAATCTAAAAGCCCTGGGCTAAAAACCCCAAAGTAAAAAATGTCTTTGAAAACTGCCTAGCCTCCCACCCCAATGGCAAAGCTGCCACCCAATGGCAAAATTGCCACCAAGACTGCTCCTGAGCCAGTCCTATATATAGGTCTGTGATGATGTAA
>JADRCC010272204.1:0-12729 GCA_019843855.1 Hylomyscus alleni | reverse complement strand
AAAAAAAAAAAAGCACAAGAGTCTGCTAGGCATAGATCCCTAGTCTTGTGGCACCGGGGTGTCATGTGACTAAGATGTTTACTGAAGAGAGAAACCATTCAAATATCACAGAGGCAGGCTCTCCACAAGTTGAAACTTTGTGTCCCGTCAGTGTTTTTGAGTTTCTATATGGTGGAAAAACTGTGCTATTTCGGTGTTACAAAACAGGTGGAAGCAGAATTTATGAATCCGTTTCTGAAGCTGACTTAATAATCCTATCATGCTTCATACTCTGTTATGTTTCCCTTGTCTCCAGTATTTTTTCTTCTAGAACATTTGTCATCCATCAAACACTACAATGCTAAGACAGAAGGGAGTTAGGCATTATAAAGTAGCAGGAAGTTCTTCCTTTTGCCCCAGAATGCTGTTTGTGCCAGACCCTTCTCTGGGGACTAAGAATCCAGTCAATTATAGGTCAGAAAGGCCAATATCTGTGATGGAGAAAAGCAATAATCAAAAGTAAGCAAACAGGTAGGGGAGGCTTGTTTCAGAGAAGCAGTTTAAAGAAAATTATTTAAGGCAGTTCATTAGATGGTCCAATTAGCCACACCTTACTCTTTCAGTGGGGCCTTTTACTCAAGGTGGAACCGGCTTATCAGAAGTCACAGGAAACGTGACCCAAGAAGATAGACAGACAGAATAGATGTCCTGAACTGGGAACAAGTTTGAGACACACTCCATGTAGGAAGGAGGCACGTAGGGTGATTTTTACCACCCCTTCTGTACATCCCTCTGCCATTCTTCCCATCCATCTGCTGCTGCTGCCACTGCCGCTGCCGCTGCTGCTGCTAATGATGATGCCTCTCAACCACAGACAGACATGTTGGCATCATTTTGTTTAGTATGTCAAATAAAACCCTGTCTGGCTTCAGCTCAGAAGCTTTAATGGAACTCTGGTAAATTCTGTTCCTTGTTTCATGTTCCTAAGAAGTGAACCAGCAGCGTGATTCCAAGTGGACCCCAGCCTTGAACCCTGGAGTAAAGAAGGAAGATACAAGAACAGAGAGCATGGGGTATTCTATCTGGTCTCCACCCTCATAGTTACCTGGCAACAATCAGGTAGACCTGGCCCACTAAAAAAGGAGCTACTTGCCCACTCCTCTCTTTCTAACTCCTGCTTCTCTCCCTTGCCTCTTGTTCTCTTGCTTCTCCTCTTTTTCCAGTCCCTCCCCCTCCCTCCATTTGCTGGCCTCTACTTCTCTCCTCTCTCCTCTCTGCCTTCCTCTGCCTCTACTACTCTCTTAACTCCCCTCCCCATGTCCTAAATAAACTCTATTCTGTATATAACATCGTGTAGCTGGTCCCTCAGGAGGAAGGGATGCCTTGGCATGGACCTGCTGAGACATCCCCTTCCCCTATACCTCACCACACCCCCATAGAACATATTCTTATACACTTTTTAAAAAAATGTTTGTCATATTCTTTAAAATTTTTTTAAATATTATAACAATAAAAATGAGTACTATAAAAGCTGTTTGATATAAAACAACAATCAATTTAACAGTCTTATGTAGATGCTTTTCTACAGCAATACTGAAAATACATATGTTTTTCTCAATATAAATTTAAATAACTCCAAACATAAAACTGTATATTTCAAAATAATACATCACTACTAGTATTTTCTTAAATGAACATAAATATATAAAGTCTGTTTGTTTGTTTGTTTTGTATTTAGTAGAGCTTAAAATCTTGGCTCTTACTATGGAACAAGCCCAAAATAATAATTTTTAGACACTGGACTTCATTGTAATAAGACTGTACTTCAATGACCCTCACATCACCAAAGGATTTTACCTCCATCATAGCTAAGCTGAGAGTTGACAGTTCTTCTGTGCCAGGGAATGAATTGTAGGCACGATTTTTGGATACAGAGTTCCTGCTATGGTCAAAGCTATTTAACTTGAGTGAGTGACTTTATTCTCAGCCCACAGAGAACAGGTTACATTCAAGAAATGGTATATGTATTAAGATAGTCTATCTATAAAGTCACTCACCAACTGTTTCAATGAACAATGGTTCTGCTTGGAGGGTGGCACAGACATTAGGTGAGGGTAAGAATCTGGTTCATTGGCTGTGATAATTTGGAAAAGCATTCATCTCAGAGAAAGAGTAACTTATAAAGTCCTCTTCTTCAAACTTGATACAAGAGTTACAAACATCAAGCAAAGTATTTAATCTCATTCTTTGTTGTTCTTTACAAGCCCCCTCCCAATTTAATTGTCTACAATTCTTTTGGGTATATAAATACTTTTGAAATATGTAAGCTGTTCTGAAAACCATAGTATAGTGTAAAAACATGAAATAAACAATCCTACTAATAGAAAGGCTGAGATAGGAGAAGCAAGATTTCAAGACCATTATGTTGTACACAGCAAGACACTGCTATATACAAACAAACTGAAAGTGTATTTGGATTGTATAACATTGAACCTATTTCTCCAATTACCAAATTAGAGAGATCATTGGATAACAATCAACAAATTTCTAATTCCTCATATTTTCAGATTTCAATCAACTAGGATATGTTGGTAATATTAATTTTCATATTAAGATATTAAGAAAAAGTAATTGTTTCTTCCTGTGATTTTTGTTGTAAGAGGTGGAATTAGATTTATGTGGATTTGTGGAAAGATTACTTTCTTGCTTCTTCTAGAGTGTAGTTTTCGTCCTTATGTTGGTGTTTTCTATCTATTACCTTTTGTAGGGCTGGATTTGTGGAAAGATATTGTGTAAATTTTGTTTTTTCATGGAATATCTTGTTTTCTCCATCTATGGTAATTGAGAGTTTTGCTGCTGGGTATAGTAGCCTGGGCTGGCATTTGTGTTCTTGTAGGGTCTGTATGACATCTGCCCAGGATCTTCTAGCTTTCATAGTCCCTGGTGAGAAGTCTGGTGTAATTCTGAGAGGCCTGCCTTTATATGTTACTTGACCTTTTTCCCTTAATGCTTTTAAAATTCTCTCTTTGTTTAGTGCATTTGGTGTTTTTATTATTATGTGACGGGAGGAATTTCTTTTCTGGTCTAGTCTATTTGGCGTTCTATAGGCTTTGTGTATGTTCATGGGCATCTCTTTCTTTAGGTTAGGGAAGTTTTATTCTATAATTTTGTTGAAGATATTTATTGGCCCATTACATTGAGAGTCTTCACTCTCTTCTATACCTATTATCCTTAGGTTTGGTCTTCTCACTGTGTCCTGGATTTCCTGGATGTTTTAGGTTAGGAGCTTTTTGCTTTTTGCATTTTCTTTGACTGTTGTGTCAATGTTTTCTATAGTATCTTCTGCCCTTCAGATTCTCTCTTCTATCTCTTGTATTCTGTTGGTGATGCTTGCATCTACCACTCCTGATTTCTTTCCTAGGTTTTCTATCTCCAGGGTTGCCTCTCTTTCTGATTTCTTTATTGTTTCTATTTCCATTTTTAGATTCTGGATGGTTTTGCTCATTTCCTTCACCTGTTTGATTGTGTTTTCTTGTAGTTCTTTAAGGGATTTTTGTGTTTCCTCTTGAAGGGCTTCTAGCTGTTTACCTGTGTTCTGTATTTCTTTGAAGGTGCTATTTATGTCTTTCTTAAAGTCCTGTAACATCATCATGAGAAGAGATTTTATATCTGAATCTTGTTTTTCCGGTGTGATGGTGTGTCTAGGACTTGGTTTGGTGGGAGTATTGGGTTCTGATGATATCAAGTAACCTTGGTTTGTGTTGCTTATATTCTTATGCTTGCCCCCTGCCATCTAGTTGTCTCTAGTGCTACCTACCTTTGCTAAATCTGACTGGAGCCTGTCCTTCCTGTGATCCTGGTTGTGTCAGAACTCCTCAGAGTCAAGCTGTGATCCTGTGATTCTGGGATCTTGTGATCCTGGACTTGATAGAGCACCTGGGAGTGGAGCTTCCTCTGGGTATTGTGGGACTGGCTGTGGATCTTGCGCCCAAGGTCTGCTCAGGGCCCCCTTTATCTTTTTATAAGCACAAAAGCAGGTGCTTCCAGTTTCCTGGTTTTTTTCCTGTTTGTAAGAGATACCCGGATTGTTTTCAGATAAACCTGACAGTATAGCCACAGTTAAGGCCCAGTATATTCATTGCTTTCTGAAATTTCATCATAAACTCTAGATGAAGCGATAAATTAATTGGGTCATAAATAATCTTCACTTCTGCTCTGGGTCTGTGATTTCATACCTCTAATTCTGACTTTTTAAAAGTCTTTAAAAATCAGATTCATTTCATAACTCATTTGGTCTTGATGCAAAACCACTCATGGTCTGTCATAAGGTGTGTCAATATGTATATCTATCTAGTTGTAGGGATACTAATAAGCTTAATGGGAGATAAGAGTATCTGCCAGTAGCATTACAAAATCTATAATACTCCTTCCATTTTAGCTGTATAAAATCAGGTATTAAAATTCTCTTTCAGGTCCTTGTTCCCTCCTCTGAGAGAACTCAGTTCGTGAAACACAGGCAGTTTCACATTATAAATTTTAAAAAATATCTGATGCAAAGTTTGCAGAGCAGATTGTCACCTACAAATACCTGAGGATCTCTGGCCTATTGCACAGTAAGCTCCAGGCCTTGAGAGACCCTGTCTCATGCTGGAGAGATGACTGTTCTTTCAGAGGTCCTGAGTTCAAATCCCAGCAACCACATGGTGGCTCTCAACCATCTGTAATGAGATCTGATGCCCTCTTCTGGTGTGTCTGAAGATAGCTACAGTGTAGTTACATATAATAATAAATAAATCTTAAAAGAAGAGAGAGAGAGAAATTCTGTCTCACTAAACTAAAGGTGGATGGTTTCCTGAGGAACCATATCTAAGGGTGTCCCAAGGCCTCCACACACCAGAACAAGTGTGTACAAATTATGTATACTCAGACACAGACAAACACAGACATACACACACACACACACACACACACACACACACACACACACACACAAACCTTGTCTCTTAAATTAATCTCCTTCATTTTCTATAATTACAATATTTTTGAGGCTGGCCTAGGGGGGAAAAAATCACATGCACCCTGCCAGGTTCCTGGTGGGAACATGGGGCACTCACCAAAATGGAAAGTGTCTATCCTTTGAGGTTTCTGGGCATCCGGAAAGAGGAAAAGTACAATTTGGGATGGATGATCAGAGCCCCAGGCCTCTTACAATCTTGCCTTCTTTCCTGAACCTGGATTGACTTTGTCATTGGGGAGTGGCTCCAGAATTTGGGCAACAAATTTTAAAAACAGTTATTGAAGTCATGTTTCAGCACTAAGGTTGGCTGTCACTTGGGGAAATAAAAATGTCCTTCCTGTTAGAAGATATGCAATCCTTAGCTAAGTTGAGTGTGATGGTCTTTGTGATGCCTGGAACTGTGCCAACATCCCAGGAACCCTTGCAGATAAGACCCTCTGGAGAGAGGGGAAAGGTGAGAGAGGGGAAAGGTGAGAGAAGAAAACTAGCAGCAATGTGTGTGATGTAGATGGAGCTTTACAAAGGAAACAGAAGGTAGAAGTATATCATGTAGTTTCTACTACTTCGCTTTAAGCTATGTGTGGACTGTGATACCAGCCCTGCCCTGGTTCCCTTGGATCCACAGATGAAAGACACCCATACACACACACACACACACACACACACACATGCATGCACATACACATTAGCTTATTTTTAACATGCTTTTTAGCTCAATGGCCAGGCACTTCTAAGCCTTCCGCGGCTAGTATGCTCTTCCTTTCACTCCCAGCTCAGCACACTAAATCTGCCCTCAGCTTAGTTGTATTTCTAATCTCCCACCTGCTACCTGGGGCCCAGGTTACATTGTACTCCAATAGCCACTCCACCCGAGATCCGGGGCCCGGTTGGAGAAACGGCCGATGGCCACTCCACCTGAGATCTCACATGGCTGGAGGCTCTCCCTCCAAAGCATGGCAAATTTCCTTTCTTCTTCTGTGTCTCCTAGCCCTCCTATAGAACCTGGAAGTCTCACCTCTTCTGCCCAGTCATTGGCTGCTAGCATGGTCGCTAGCATCTTTATTGATCAATCAAGAACCAGTTGGGGAATGGGACCTTCAGTGTTCACATGCAGATCCCTAATCAAAGCATTAGAACTACTCCCTACATAGAAGTGTTCTTCCTCCTGGTTGCACCCTTAAGCAGGTGTCATGGGCCAATGATGCAATAGAGATGTGGGCTGGTGGAGTAAAATGGATCACAGCCCCAGTCACAACAATAAAACCCAACAAGGGAAGAGATACCATACATGCCTATGGCTAATATGACCTGGGGGAATAATTTCATGAGGGAAGATGTTGTTAAATTGCTTTGCCATTAATAAAACTACAGAACAGAAAGTCCAGCTGTACCATAAATAAATTAATTAATTAGTAAATAAATAAACGAATAATTCCTCCCACACTTCTGCTATAAATCTCATCGAATTGCTTGGCACTTCTGTAATTTCCAATGTCCATGGGCAGTCATTCTGGCTTTCAGCCAGAACTTGGTTCTAAATGTATTGCTATGAGATTGGACCAGCTAGTTCCTCCTTGATGGAGTACATATATCCAATACAAACTCTAGGGAGAAAGGACAAGATGAAAAAGGGGAGATCCTTCAAAGTAGGACCCTTTCCCTCATATTCTGAGATGCAGTTTCTCAAATTAATGATTACTGTTGTAGAGACACCACATTCTCCTCTCAGGATATTTAAGTTTCATAACCTCAAAAGTCGGATTAAGGATAGATGAGATATGGAAATGTGTGTGTGTGTGTGTGTGTGTGTGTGCATTAAACTATAGTATGTAGAGCTGTGTGGGCATACAGATATAAAGCCAAAGAGTAGATCATAGAGCAAAGCATCAAGCCTAGAACTTGACATTAAAGCAAGCAGAATGGGAGAAGGGATATCAACCAAGTTTGTACAAGAAATGTAGAAAGAATCTTTGGAAGATTTCTCTCCAACTTCTTCCAAATTCAGTGATAGGATCAAATATAGAATCTCACTTGGTAAAGTTTTTTCTTTTTTTTAAATCACATGCTTGCAGGCCAAAAGTGCTGGAAAAGACCAACCATACTGGTGTGTTGTCCTGTGAGAAAAGCTGATGGAATGGGATGTGTGGGGGCCTTAGGGTGACCAGCATGAGACTCTGGACAGCCATGTAGGGTGTAGGAAAGGATGGCCCTGTGGAAGAGGCCACTAAGAAGAATATTGATTGGTGCCTCTAGTCCTAGACTTCTCCCAAAAATCCCAGGCCTGTCTGCAGAAGGGCATCAGGCCAAGACAAATAAATCAAAGTTCCAAGAATTGTAGGATAGACTTTGAGAGTCCAGGATGCAAAAGTTAGCATAACAAAAATTTTGCTACCATAAATAAGATACACTACGCACATGTACCCATATGCACATACATACACGGTTATAACAAGAACCTCATTGCTTCCAGATCGTTACCATCACCCAAACATCATGAACACCACCAATCTGGGTAGTCCTCAGGGTGCTTTCGTTTCTCAACCATGGTCCTACGATTTGAACCACTTAAAAAGCATCTGTCTGGACAGCTAGGTTTGATGGCACATGCTTGTAATTTCAGGACTTCAAAGGTAGAAGCAGGAGGATCAGAAGTTCAAGGCTGGGCTCATCTAAGCAGTGAGTTTGAAGGCATCCTAAGCTATATGAGATGCTGCCTCAAAAGTAAAACACCTATCAGCACATGACTTTAACACGCCAGTCGTGGTGAAATTGTCACTCCCTCAACACCAAGTAGAGAAACCATCCATCTGTGGTGTCAGGCCTAAAAGAAACTCAGGACAAATGGCTAACTGTGGTGGCTATTGGCCTACCAAAGTGCTGCCAGACTCTAGGCTCACTCAGTACCTGTGGCTCCTCTCTGCTCTTCTTAGCTGTTCCCTACCCTAAACTTCTCCAGCTCATGGGCTTCTCCTTCCTATACAACCCTATCATTTCAACCATGTGTCCTATTGGCTGCCTCTCTTGCCTCTCTTTCTTAATCCTTTTTCTTCCTCACCCCCTCCTCCTCCCTCACCCGCCTTCTTCCTCACCCTTTTCCCCTCCCTCCTCTCAGGGTCTGGTTCAATCTACTGGCCATGGTTAATCTACGACTTTCTCCTCTGCTCCAGGCTCTTCCAGATGCCTCTGGGTGTACTCTCCCTCACATCTACCATAAAATCCTGCCACTCAACCATGCCTTGGAGCTCTCATGTCTTTACTTAATACAGGTGTCTCCCTATGGAGAGACTTAAACAGCAAGGAGGAAGGCTGACCATTTAGATCTCCCTCTCATCTGGAAACTCAGACTTTAGAGAAAGGCCATGTTTCATCCTGGAACTGGGTGTGTCCATGTCCTGGTCCTTTCTTCAAAGTAAGTGTGCTCCTTTGTTTATTTGAATCTTGGTCAATTCCATTTGGGATTATTAAGACCTCCACGTGGCATCAGAAAGTCTTCCCAACAGCCAGCTATGTCCAGAAAGGTAGGCCGCAAAACCCTCCTCAGAGACTGTGTATTAGATATCCAGCAAAGACCCACACCTGCTCACACTCCGGGGGCAGCCTGGATTAGATGGCTTCTGGGATGCCTCGTTGCCTAAAATTCCAGAAAAGTCTGCATGAAAGGAGGACTTGCCACCAATCAGTCTACTGCCTTAAGGCCTAAGTCTACACCCAACGCTCTACTGCAGCCAGTGCAGATCATTTGTGTCCTGAAGTGGGTAAAATCAGGAATGAAGGGTAAATGATCCAACACAACATCCCTCCTGGGAAAACACTGAGTGACTCAGAAGTCAGTAGAGGATAGCATTTTAGCTGAACTTTTAAAAAATATTTTTAATTGTATGTTATTATATTGTTATAAATCATTATACTTTTGTATTTTGAATTATTATAACCAGGGACTCGGTGGCTCTGGTTTCCAGCCCAAAGACTGCAAAAAACAAAAATCAAAACAAAACATTCATTCCACCATCTTTTTCCCCGTATACGCATGCTGGGCTATCTTGAGGTAAGTATGCCAAGGTTGGCCAGTTTTCACTTTTACCTGGCTTATTGATCAGCTCAGGTGTTTGCAGATCCGAATACTGTGACAAATCCAGGACTTCTCACGCCCAGAGCCCCCTGACAAACGGGCATGATAAAATTAGGCCGTTATTAAAGAGGATACAAGAGGTAAGTGAGGTCTTCAACCTATTGCCTTCCTCTGAGCATGCTGTCATAGCTCGATCTATATTAAGCTATGGGCACACAGTGCACAACAGAACAGCCTCACTTGTGCTCGTAGGCAGGTCTTCTGCAGTCTCTGAAGGACACTGCCTTCTAGCTCCATCCAACACACCCCAGAGCTCTCAGCTAAGGGCTCATATTCACCACACACACACACACAGCCAACACAAACCCAGTCCCAGTCACCCCCCCACCCCCTTGGCAGCCATGGCTCCAGGCTTCTATTAAGACTCCCAGAGGCCTTTTGTCAATTGTCCCCTGAAGAGAATCTAAACATCCCCACGCTGCCATTCAGTGGACATCCTGTTTACATGGTGAATGAGGATCTTGCTTGCTTTTCCCCTTCTCCTTTTCAAGCCTGTAATTATGTTTACCCAAGTCCAGCCGTAGGTGCCAGGAGGGCTCTGAGTTGATTTCCCTGGCTAACAGTGCAGACGACTGGCTGGCTGGCGGCAGCCCCACTGACCCTTGAATCCAGGCAGCGAGCCAGCCCTGCGCACACCAACCCTCCTCTCTTCACAAAGAAGCCATTCTTGCCGAGCTGTTTTCTCTGCGGGCACGCTGGGATGCTCTGGGTAATTGTCTAGCAAATGTCCAAATATGTCAGTGCTACATACTTTCTGGTCAACCAGATGATAGAGGACAGAGAAGAGAAAAGCTCTGGACTCTATGGTAGGCCTCCCACCCACAGTGCATCGTACTGGAGCCATCTCGTGTAGGCTGTCTGAGCGGATGCCAGCACTGCCCAAAGAATTTCAAATCATTACTTGGTTTTCCTAAGATAGGAAATGTGGCATGTGCTTGCTCTGCTAGAATCTTGTAGATCAGGAATCTAAGCTTGATCCATCTTTTGACTTAGAGGTAGGGATGGGGAAGGATTGATGTGTTAGAATAGTAGCTCTCTTCTGAACATAGCACACCAGGCCAAAGCAGTTCCATATGTAAGAGGTTTTACTGGGAACAAAGAGGGGAGAGAGAAAAACAAAGGGGAAAATTCAAAAAGGGGGTGAAAGTAGGGAAAGGTCTCTCTTTTATATATGCTGTGCCGCAATCTGCTCGCAGGTAAGTGTAGGAAGTAGACTTCTGGGAAGGTATGTGGTAGTCATAGCAACAGGTGACACCTATGTGTGACATCCTGAGTTTGGAGTCATCTGCAAAACTGGTCTTTTGATGCCAACGGGGATGAATTTTAGAATTCTTACATTCCTTTACAGAAATACAAATCTATTGCTCTGAATCAATGACTCAGGATGTCTCCATCCTTCCCCACTAACTTTAATGTATTTTCAAACAACACAATTAGCATAATACACAGTTCTTTCTTTTACTTGCCAAAACCTGCCCATGGTTATTTAATTTGGAGATCATAACCTGTGCCCCAAGTCAGTTCCAGCTGCCCATCCTCAATATGCCAATTAAAAGACCTAAAAGTAGAAAGGGAGATTTATTCAATGAGTCACATTGGGAAGAGGGAGGCAGAGAACGCCCTGCTGCCAGTCCCTCTTTGGGGTCCACCCTGCCCCCAGTCCCTCCTTGGGGTCCGCCCTGCCCCCAGTCCCTCTCTGGGGTCCGCCCTGCTCCCAGTCCCTCTTTGGGGCCCTTAAAGTGATACTGAAGATTAAATAGAGGACCAGGAATATGCATATCTAAGTAGTTCTGGAGGAAGGATGTTCCCACCCACCATCCACCCACGCTTGTGCGGGCTTCAGTCACAGTCTCATCCTGTAAAGCGCTCTAGCACGTTATTACAATTGTGTGGAATCTGTTTGCAAGAGACAAATGTTAGCATTCTGTCTAAGCTCTGCCCCACGGTTACCTGGCAACAGCCAGGTAAGCCTGACCCACTATAATAGGGGCTGCTTGCCACCTCCTCTCTCTCTTACTCCTGCTTCTCTCCCTTGCCTCTTGCTCTGCCTCTTTCCATGCCCTTTCCCCCTCTCTTTCCACATGGCTGGCCCCTACTCCTATACTTCTCTTCTCTTCTCTTCTCTTCTCTTCTCTTCTCTTCTCTTCTCTTCTCTCTCTCTTTCTCTCTCTCTCTCCTTCTCTCTGCCTTTCTTTGCCTCTGTTAGCCTCTCAACTCCCCTCCCCATGCCCTGAATAAACTCTATTCTGTATTATACCATCCTGTGGTTGGTCCCTCAGGAGAAAAGGATGCCTCAGCATGGGCCAGCTGAGGCACCCCCTCCCCCATACCTGACTATACCTCCATAGAACATATCCTCCCACTCTTGCTCACTCTATCTGGCAACTTTTCCTTCTCCAACATGAAATACATAGGGAAATTCCAATTTCTTTGGGGTTCACTGTTTCAATAGTCTTTGAAACAAACTGTTTCTTTAGAATATTTTTATTTATACCCAGACAGTTGCATCCCGACAATGGCTGAAAAGTCTAGACAAAATACCTTTTTAAAAAGTATATGAGGATTTTGGAAATAAACAGTGGATAGGTTGTTTGGAAAGATGAAATTTGGAATCTAGCAAAGTATTAACATGAAGATGAATTCTCCTTAGTTTGGTTGATTTGGTTCATTTGTTGGTTGAACTAGCTTAGTTGTTTGGTTTAAGGATTTGGCTGGTTGAATCAAATCAGTTGGTTTGGTTGGTTAGTTTGGGTTAGCTTATCAGTTACTTAACTGGTTTAGTTGGTGGTTGGTCGGTTGTTGACTGAATTGGTTTGACCAGTTGGGCTGGATTGAGTTGGTTTAGTTAGTGGATGTTTGAATTGGTTTAGATTGGTTGGTGAGGTTGGGCCCGTTGGTTGGTTGGTGGGTTGGATTAGCTTAGTTGGTTGATTGGTTAGTTGGTCTCATTAGTTTGTTTGCTCTGGGTGATTAGGTTTGTTTTGGTTGGTTGCTTGCTTGCTTTGGTTCTTGGTTAGATTGGTTTGGTTGGCTAGTTGGTTGGTTGTATTGGGTTCAGTTGATAATGGGTTTGTTTGATTTTATGTATGGTTGCTTGTTTTGGGTTAGTTGGTTGGTTTGTCAGTTGGTTCATTGGTTGGTTGGTTAGAGTGATTTAATTAGTTAGTGGGACGAATTTGTTTGGCTGATTTGGTTTATGTTTTCCTTGAGGGTTGGTCACTGTCCTAAAGGGATGCTTTATGTGTAGAAAAATTCTGATGGAAAGCTACCTTTTTAGTGAGGGAATATGGAGAAAGGCTCAAGTATCAACTAGCAACTGTACTTGTATTCTGGGTCCCAGAATACAAGAGCTCCAAATACAAGGCCACTACGTCAGAACCCATACACACACACACACACACACACACACACACATACACACACACACACACACACACACTACTGAACTCAAAGCATCAAAGACAAAGTTTACACAAACAGATCTGGACATAGAAGCTGAGCGATTACAATCAGGTTATTCTTGATGTGTTAGAATGGCAGCTTGAGTCAGAACATACCACACACTAAGCCCAAACAGTTCCACATGTAAGAGGTTTAATTGAGA
>JADRCC010271864.1:0-11771 GCA_019843855.1 Hylomyscus alleni | reverse complement strand
AAAAAAAAAAAATCCATCTTCTGAAGTCAGTGTATTTACTAAAATGCTCTACCTTGGTGTAAATGTTTAGAATCAGAGTTCTTTTTGAAGTGCTTACTGACTTGGAAGCAGCAAGGTAATCTTCAGGAAGTCAAAGACTTGCTTTTGCTCTTCTTGGCTGTGGTGAAGGAAGAATAGGATTTTGTAAAAGTTATGAGGCAAGTGACATTGGTCTTTACGATTGCTCTGTTTTTCATTAATTCCTCATGTCTCTCAATGTTTCCTCTCCAAAGCTTTCAAATCACTTCTTCTTTACTCTTTGTAACACAGAACATTTCTCCTCCAGTCCTTACTTCTAATGGTGTCCCATATGAGTTACATCACAGCTAATTCTTAGTAGGGTCATGCAATCAATTCAATGTATTTGAAACTAGAAATGCTTTATAGGACTGGCTGACATATTCCTTTTAGCATTTGTATTTTAGTAAAGGAATAAGTTTCTTGGATTGTGCTGACATAAAATGGAGACTTTTCAGCAGATGGGAGAGATAGTTATAGATGCAAGTCTTCCTTATACATCGTAAGTCATGTCTCCTAGACTACCACTTTATATAGTGACAAGCAAAATACATTTCAAGAGTTTTGAAATAGAGTTCTCTCTGTGTTCCTGTCATCCATGCAGTTCTACAGTTGGATATACTAATCTCTTCTTTTTTTAAAAAAAGATTTATTTATTTCATTTATATAAGTACACTGTGGATGTCTTCAGACATACCAAAAGAGGACATCAGGTCTCATTACAGAGGGTTGTGAGCCACCATGTGGTTGCTGGGAATTGAACTCAGGACCTCTGGAAGAGTAGTCAGTGCTCTTAACCACTGAGTCATCTCTCCAGCCCATACTAATCTCTTCTGCTTACACAAATGTTGTTATTGGTTGTTGATGTTGTCTTCTTTTCCAATATTAGCAGTGTAGTACTAGATACAAAAGTCGAAGAAAGATAGAAGTACATTGATATAAGCTGATTGGAAATGAAAACTCTGTTTCAAAATCATGTGTAGAAATTACATATAAATTACACATGAGGCTTTGTAGTATATGGCAGATAGTTCTGGTAGTGAGAAACAATTTATTCTGAAAGTAGAAATAATTTTGTACAATATAAAACAGTTGAAAAATCATATGTCAAAGAATTGGATATTATAAAGAAGATTATTCAGGGAAAGATTTGTGAAGCTATAGGAAGATATTTCTAGCTTTGAATCTAAGGAGAATTTGTGATGTCTGAGTGTGAGCTCCCTCCTAAGCTCAATATTCAGTTAGGAGAAGACATTCTTAGAATATTTGTTTTATAACATCCTAAAGCCATACAGTCTAAAATCTACAATTAATCATATGAAAATATTTTAAATGACAAATTCACCTTTAAATCTAGCTGAAACATTGTAAGTCATAAGCCTGTGGACACAGGCTGTATGTGCACGTGGAGGAGAGAGAAGGAACTCTGGTCTAAAATGACTCATAGTCTGTGTAGCTATTTCTTTCCACTCATGATTTTTACTGTAATGTGCTCCAGGAAGGGGAGTCACCCCCCAGTATTATATTCCAAGTGTGCATGCTTCCTTGTCTATACAGTTTAGGAGCTCAGTTTTGTCTTCTGAATTCTGCATGGGATAATATTTAGGGACGCATTAACAGAGTCAATGCAGATGCAATCAAAAAAAGGCTTTGAATCAGACAAACAATGTAACATTTAAATTATTCTTTAATGAGGGCTTTAGAAAGTATCCATAGCACACAAGGCATTTTGTGCTGTGCTAGTGTTGTTAAAATGAAACCCAAGGCAAACACACAATCAAACAAACATAGCAGTAGCCATCTCCAAATTATAGTTTGCAAAAGCATGATTAGAATGGAGCCAACACACTGGTTCAGAATACAAATGGCATGTAAGGACTCTTCACTCTTTGCACATTTCCGAGAGGTCAGCTGCAGAGGAGGCTACTGAATAGATGCTTGGAAGAAACCATTCCTTAACTCTTCCATCTGGAGGAACATCTCATAATTCCTCTGAGTTCATTTTCTGATTCTGTGAGCAGATTCTTGGAGCATCACACCCTGTTTAAGCTTTCCTAGAAGACTGGCTCTAGTTCCAGGATGTATTTAAGAAGTCTTGAAAATTCCTCTGGAGGTATTCTAGTCCTTGCATCTTCTGTAAAGGATCACATTGACATTTGTAGGTCTGTGAAGCTTCCTGCTTTAAATGGCAGGTCTTCTACATGCACCTGATCCAACCATCCACTTTTGCTTCTGTTGGGATACTACACCTAGCTTTCCATCCTTATTATGGTAGTAAAATGTGTACATAGAAATGAGATTTGATTTGCATCCATATGACTTTGGACACTTGGGTTTCCTTTTTCAGATTCTGTTTGCATGTCTTTAACTTAGGAATAGTTAAATAGTTAAAGTTCCAAGTGGGTCAAAGGAGTGCCGTCCTTGGTTGTGTGTCTTCTTGCAACTTCTCTATTTCATTTTGAAATTAAAATTTGTCTCTGTTGCTTGTGAAATGGATTTATTTTCACATTGACATGGATAGCTTTTTAAGATTGAGAGATTCCAGTTTTTCTACTGCAAAGGCCATGGTATATTCCCCAATTTACCTATGACATTGTAGTTAAAGAGAATTAACATGGAGGATAAATTGATGTATTATCATGGCTTGAGCTGATACAGGCATGAGCCCTGAGTCCTAGCTGCCATTTATTACAATCTCATTATTCTCATCAGAATGTTAAATAAAACACAACCAAGAGAGGAGAGGTACAGTCCAAAGTCAGAGATACAGTGGATAACTTAAAATAGTATTTCTGTATAAAATTGAAAGTAAAGATGAGATATGGTCTCTGCCTGGAGAAAATACAAAATCAAGTCAAGAATAAAACATGAAGTCCAGAAGGGAGATTATGTATAAATGACACAGTAGGACTGAATTTGCCACCAACCACAGTACTTGACTGGTATCTGTGTCTCTTAAAGGAAAAAAATTCACACATCTCTCTTAGAATCAAAGAGGCAATTCAAATATAAAGAAAGTGCTGCAGTTTTTCTCTTGCATTATCTTCAGGTATGTCAGAGATGTTAATTATGATTGCAGAACTTATTTGATTACAGAAGTACTGTAAAGTGTCTTGCAATCCCCAGGTAAAATCTACCTGCTAGCACTCATAGCCTTGATTTTGATATATAAAGCAAAAACACAGTTAGGGAGGGGTTATGGACACTGCCCCACCCATTTGGTCATTGTTAAGACTCATCCAATTTTATTTCTTTCTCAACTAAGTTTGTCAGCTTCTCTGATTTAGAAAACCAATGGCAAATGTGATCATTTTTAGACAGGAAAAGGCCATGTACTGCAGTTAGGGTGACAAATACCCTCTTTACGTCTAATTTGGGTTTCCAGAATGGTTATTAAAAATGTTTAAAATTCTGGATTCAGAATGTGGAAATTTCCTTTTGGGATAAACAGCCTTTAAAAAGTCACAATTATATAATTCATAAAACCTACTTAGATGGGATCATTGGTACACAGCCTCTTTCCCAGTGCTGTGTACATAGTGGATCTGCATTCTCTGTTCTTTTTCATTACTCATATTCAGAATCCCAAACTTCTCACTCTTTAAAAAAAAATAATAGTTTGATCTGATTCAGTCTGATGGGTACCATTTCTGAGACAAAAATGTCTTTCATCTTCTGGTTGAATTTTTGTTTTGCTTCTAACTTTACTCACATAATTAGAGAAAAATTATCCTCTGAAATGTTTACCTTCCCCACACTACTAGATTATAAAAGCCATGGTCAGAAGGTATTGTATGTATTTCAAAACAATAATTTTAGACTTAAAAGAGGAAATAGGAATCTTTAAACAATAACGCAGAATGGTAAGTCTTTCTCAGGACTCTGTACTGGAAACATTGGAACATGGCTAACATTTTGGGAATTGTGATCTACGAGTACAAGTTAACAGGAGCTGAAATTACTTCATATGAAGATGAATAAGTAGTAACTTTAAATAGAGTCTAAAAGTTCCCAAGCAACAGTTGAAAGAAGAATGCCAACTGCTATCTATTTTTCTAATTACTAAGGGATATATCATGCATTATGGGATGGATATGTGTTGAGAATGAAGAAAAAAAGTTTGTAAGCGATGTCCCAGAAGGACTGCAAATTCTGTAAACAGCAGAAACATAGTCCATGCCCATGTGCTGCCAGGATTTTTGAGGCCTTGGTAAAACGGGAAATGTTTTTCATTTGTCAGTGAAGTGGTCAATATATCCACATTTTCATTACGTGTGCCACATATTTCCTTATTCTGAGAAGCTATGGTATAAGAGTTTCATGGAAATAAATCTGAGTCTCTTAGATTTGATTTTTATTTATTTCTCATATTTTTATTTATGTATGTCTGTATCTGTGCATTTATGATTGTATTTACCAAAAACACATGTCAGAGGATAAACTTTGGGATAGTTTTCCATCTGCTATCTGAGCTACTCTCTGGGATAGAATTTTAGGTCATTAGGTATGGTCTCAGGGATCTTTACCTAATGAACCGTCTTGCTGGCATGATTTGATTGGTTTAGAATACACTGCTGGAATGAGGCTGTGCGACAGACAGTGTTTACTGGCTGGTTGAAGGTATTCTAGCAAGCAACAAACTATTGTACAATACAATGCGTTTAGGTACAAAGGGGCACCAGTGTTCCGAGCCATGGAAACTGTGAAAATGAAGTTAAATCAGATGGCATAGAAAAGCCATAAAGAGAACTCATTGTCAAAGACATTATTGGACAAAATGCTATAAAAAATTCCACTTTCATCATTAGAATATGGATCAAATTAAGGGCTTACATTAAAGTATAGAGAGCAAAAGGGGTTTTTGTATTTCTGAGAAAGTGTTTGGAAATACATGGAAGGCGTTTCTTGATTCAGCACATTTTTTCCCCTCTTTGTTTCTTACAATGATATTTTACAGTGCATTCTCTGAAGCATCTCTATTTTTTCTCTCTGCTTTTGTCTACGGCTGAAATAAAATAAAAAATTTAGGGCTATATAATGCTGTCAGGCCCATAATGAAATCTAGCTTTATTTATGTGTGCCTAGAGGGCTCAGAGCAGTCTGGGTTTCTAACTGTGGTGTTAAACATTGCTTGACACTCCTTTCCCTTGAATCCTTTGAAAAGAGCTGATTTTTTTTTCTTATATTCATGCAAAAGAGCCCTCTGAGAATAGTGAAAGTGGAAAGCAGTTTGCTCATACATGGATTATTTTATAATATAACCTGGGTTATTGTTGGAGGAGGATACAGCTATTGGTAAATAATGTAGATCTGATTTCTATGGAGTAAAAGCTGGTGCTACACAGCTATCAAATGCTTAGAAATTGCAGTAAACCTTGGGCATGCCTGTGGACTTCAGTAATATCAGCATGGGACCTGAGGGTGACATACATTGAGTCACAGTATCATGACTCTGTCTCATAGTTGTTACATGTAAGTTATTTTAATTTAAATGAGTTTAGAATTTAATACCCAACCATTATCTATCTATCTATCTATCTATCTATCTATCTATCTATCTATCTATCCATCCATCTATCTATTATCAACTTGTTATCTAACTACATACCTAGCTAGCTATCTACCTACTACCTACCTATATATGAAGATTGGCAAGATAATTTTATGGGCTCTATGACTGGAAATAACTGAAGTGACTTTCCTTAGAGTCTGGGTGTTTTGTTATTGTAGGATTATGTTTGTTGTGGGATATTGTTAACTAACCCTGTGGGAATAGGTTAGGGTACTTGACACAATAAAAATGTCCATACTAGACGTGGTCTAGGGAACCAGAAGGGTCACAGAGATGCGGTGTTCAAATTAGCCAAGTGATCCAGAATGGGTACCATGTGGGGGCTGCTTGGAAGTGTAACATCTGAAGCACCGCCTTGAACTTGTTTCTAAGTTTACACTTTAAACAGGTTATGAGGCTGTAGTATGCACATTGAAGTTTGAGAATCACTGATTTACAGTTCCTGAGAAAGACTGGAGTAGTCACAGAAGGAAGGAAACTAGGGCATCAAGTATGGTGAACTCTGAGCCTAGAAAGTACAATAAAATCAGGGTAGCTAGGATCAAGAGAAGACATCTGAGTTTTGGTTTAAGTGTTGTGAATGTGTTGGCCAAGAGGAAGAATCACTGTTGTTTTCAATGATTTGTCAGTATCCATTGTGGGCTTGGCAGTTGGAGTGATCATGGATAACCTTGTGTATGATTATGGGTGGAACAGACATTAGCTGATGATATAATCTGGCAACTATTAAATTATGAACTTGCTCACAGGCTTGGGATTTTGATGAGTGTGAACATGTGAGCTGAGTCAAGCTGGGGGTGGGGGTGGGGGAAGCGAATGTTGTTGCCTGGAGTTCAAAACCAACCAAAACTTGTTCTCCAGAGAAAAGGCAATATGTTATGGATGTTTTGATACATCTAGCTTACCTGTGTCCATCTCCCAAGTCTGCTGAGTGGTGGATGAGTGCTCTATCCAGAGCGATTGGCCAGGGATTGCCCTAAGATATGAAGATAGAAACCTCATTTAGAGGAGATTTGAGAAACAGTTAGAGATACATTCTACTGGAGAAACACCATTTTCTTTATTTCTTAAACTGAAATGAAATAGTTTTACTATCAATAACAATTTTAATTTTATGCCACTTTCCCTTAAAATTAGAAATGTACTTATTATATTAGAAGTCAAATGCTTTGCAATAAATATATAAACCCTTCTATACTCTAGTGTGAAGTATTTAGCAGACTCCATCTCTTTGCACATATTTCTTTCCAGTTTTGTCATCTTTTCTTTCCATCTGGTAACCATACTATGGCTTTTTATATATAGCTTTCCATATCTTACGAATAAAAGATTAGTCATTTGATACCTTCAGAAGAGAACAGTGTGTGTTTTAGTCACAGATATACCTAATAAAAATGTATTGGGTCTTTTAGGACTTTACTAAAGACCCAAAGAAAAAAGATATTTCTTTGAGCTTGTTAACACTGTAGGCTGGAGATGATGAGATGGGTCACAGTATATTTTGGTCCCTGCCAATTATGCCAGTGAGATCAGAGGTATCTGTGAAATATATTTTTAGTGGTTGCACAGCATTTAGCGGCGGCGGTCTTCATCCTACACTCTGTGGCTTAACTTGGCAAATATGAGAAGGAACATAAACCACAAAGTGCTATGGGTCTTAGGATATAATGAAGTCATTCCTTACAGTAAAAGGTGGTGGTGGTTGGGTACTGACCTTTCCCCATAGCTAACATCTTTGCACTTCAGTGCATCATCTACTCTTGATCATTTGTATATTTTTAGCCTGCTAAAATTGCATTAAGCTCCCCCATCTCTAAACTTCAGACTTAAGTGTCTTCTCTTTTTTCATGTTCATGGGACTATTGGGTACCAACTGGAATATACTGCTACGCTGTGTTCTCTAGCTCTCTTATACACATTGGCAGCCAATACTGGATTCTCACACTCATTGGCATTTTTTTTTTCTGAGTTCCCATTGTGGATCATGGTATTCCAGCTCAGTGATCAAGATGGTTCAGTTGTGTGGGGAACATAAATCTGGATTGAGAAGTAAATGTAGGGAGTAGAGACACATTGTTAATACATCCCCAGATCAACCTGGAAGGTTAACTCTTGAAGCAGTTCTTGTAACGAGGCACTTGATGATTAGGCAACTGGTGAGGGCAAGAGACGCAAGGATAGAACATGGCACCCAAAGCTCCTGAACCAGCAGCATGCTTGGATGACTAGAACACCTTTGGTTTAAGTCAGCAGTTCTCAACCGGTGGGTGTTGACCCCTTTGGGGACCACATATCAGATATCTGGCCTATCAGATATTTATATCACAATTCATAACAGTAGCAAAATTACTTTTATGAGGAAGCAACAAAACAATTTTATGGTTGGTGTCACTACAACATGAAGATTAAAAGATCATAGCCTTAGGTAGGTTGAGAACCCCTGGTCTAAGTAGATATTTCAAGTTGAAAATCAATCACCAGAATATAACCATCTATAGTAAGAGGTTTTTGCAGAAGTAAGTTAATTTCGTTCCCATTTGAATTACTGCAAGTGTTAGAATGAGGATGTATCTAAAAGTATAGACACAAATGGACATGTTTAATTCTTTGTTTTCATTATGCGTTCTAAAATGGAATCACCGCATGCCTAGTTCCTGCCATCTATCTTTATTAGCAAAGTTCCCTTTTGAATGCCTGCTACCAAACTGGCTGTTTTTTACCTTCCCTCTCTCAAAAGGTGAATGTGTGTTGTCGTTTTTATGGTTTGCTTGGTGCGGAAAATGCCCGTTCACTTGAGGTATTTCTTTTCTGTATGTTTCTTCTTACTTTAGCTTCACTTGGCTCAGCAGTCTGTGTACTGTGTTGTTATGGCCCAGTCTCTTTAGGCCTTGGGGACGGAGCTCCTGGCTTAAATTTATCTCAGTTGCACACTCCTGTTATGGCTTCAGGAGAAGGGAGATGGAAACTATCTTCTGCGTAATGAGAATTTTCTATTGTTTCTCTCTTAAAAAAAAAAAAAAAAAAAACAAACCCACAAAAGCATTTCCTGAATTATCTCTACCAAGATTGATTTTGTGTCTGCTGTTCATATATTATTGAAAAGAAATCCAATTATTATTTAAAGATGGGTTATTAACATTACCTACAGGTTCTTTTTTTTTTTTTTCAGGAGGGAAAAAAAGTCAGCATTGTAATTTGCTGCTCAAGTAACCATCGAGAGATGACACTGCCTGTCAAGTGAGGCTTACTGTGTTGCATTAAATATTTACAGATAAATGGTTTGAATGCATGCTCCATCTTAGTAACTAAGTACTCTTGTTCACATGAACTCAATCCTTGAGACTCAGGTGGTGAGTATGGACTGGTCCCAGCAGAGACGCAGGGCACTCCATTCATGAGAAAGAGAATGCTTTTGTCTTTTATCTGTGAATGCACAGGAGGTGTTTTGGGGATGGATCTCTGTTGCAAGAGTTCAATAAAAGTTAAAACTTTTTATTCATCAGGCCTTCCTAAACCTCCACTTAATGAATTTCCCCTTTCATTTACACCTCAGAACATGAAGATAATTTACTAGAAATTTACATATAACTATTCATGGAACTACATTTCTTTTAAAACCCTGTCAAACTGTTAAAACTCTGTAAAAAAATTATGTAGTAAAGGGTGATAATTATTCATAGGATGATGCAGAGTAATGAAATGGCAAAGTTAACAGTCAGTGTTCAGTAAAAAAAGAGGAACACTGTTAATGGGGAATCTATGTTTTAGGGAGAATAGCAATTAAGGTCCCCTTTAAAAAGGTTACCTTGACACTGGCCCTTAATTCAATTATATTACTGACTAAAAGCCCTAGGTGTAATAATCAATTAGCAAACCAGGCCAAAAAACTTCACCCAGTATAAATACAAAGAACGTGTGTGTGTGTGTGTGTGTGTGTGTGTGTGTGCGCGCGCATGTGTGTTTATATCTGTGTATGTATGTATGCATATGTATATATAGATGCCTTATTTGTGTATGTATGTTTGTGTGTATGTATGTGTGTGTGTTTCAAGTGTGTTAGGATCTTTGCTCCGTAGGATGTGCCCTTTGTTTTCATGTCTCTATCGCCTTTGTCTGAAGACATTGGACTCTCCTCTGCACCAGCGCTCTAAGTGACAGCCACTGGCAGTAATGAGGCTGCACACTCTGCTATAATTGAACCCTGTCAGCACTACCCATTAAGGCCGTAGTGTATATGCCAGCTCATTAATCCAAAGCCAATTTCTTCTTTGCCATTTCCTTTTTTTAAAACTATGGCACTGTTTCAAGTCCTGATCCCCTCATTGTATACTATGGAGATCAGGAATAGAGACTAATTGGTATTGTTGCATCCATCTTGAGGGATAACATTTTTAATAAAAGGCATGTTCACATCTGCAAGCTAGCTTCATTGTGCCATGATTTCACATTGTTTGTGCTTCTGGGGCAGTTATTTGTAGTCAGATGTGCATGTACGCATGTGTGAGTGTGTGTGTACGTGCCTGTGCACACGTGTTCAGACCCAGCATCCCAGCTACTCTGTTTTATGATACATAGATATGTTTTTTATGGTTATGGGAGTATGTCATGTGTACATTTATAATTTTCTTTTATGAGATAGTGATGATATCTCAGTCACAAAGTAACATATCACTCTATGGGGCTGTTGACTTATCTCCTGTGCCAGGTGAAAGTGTAACAGGCGTCTGTGTTACTTTATACTCAAGGAGTCAGCATTTCTGGGAAATCACATCTACTTTTTCATATATTTAAATGGTTTGATATCAACATTGAAATTGTAATAAATTATTACCAGCATGCTTTAATCTGATTTACTCTTTCTGTTTCCTGTATAATGCATTCTGGCTTTATTTTTGGTTTCTTTATTTTGGCTTGTGTGCACGATCCTCTTCCATGTTCAAATTGTGTTGCCAGCACAAGCAGAGAGATGACTTAATTATGATCTACCTGGTAAAAGCTTTCTAATATTATGATGTGCAACTTCGCTTAGAGCCTTTTCATCTCATCATGCTAAATATGCTTTTTTTTCCCAACGTCCAAAAATCTAATTAAATGAAATCTCTTTTGAATAACATTGAATCAGTAATCTTATTGAGGCTTATCCTTTAATGTGCCTTCTAAGTAGGAATCAAAGAATATATACTTGGCTTTAGCAGGGAAGGCAGTACAACTCAAAGGTATCATTTAGCGGAAATGCAAAACTGTGAACAAAGGTTCAGTCTGTAGATGGAGCATGGGATGCAGGGATGTGGGGGTGAGGGATGGAGGGGGGGAGGCATTGACATGATTCAGGTGACCCCCTCCAGACCTTCCCAGTTCTGACCAGAGACACATTCATCAACATACAGTTCCCAGGGAAGTTTTGTTTATAGGTACAAGGTGCAAATACCTTAAAAATAAGCGGAAGTTCTTGACACTCACTACAAAGATTGCTCTTTGTAATACCTTGTTGGTCAGGCTAACCTAAGTCTGAAACTTCCTGGAGTTCACTTTGAATAAAGCCGAAACAGCAATAAAGTTGGCAGGAAAGAACGGGTTAACGATCGCTTTTCTGAGGGTGAGATTATAGTTTTTAGCTTTTGGCATGTCTTTGGTGTTTGGTTCGAGATGGAAATTGTGTGAATTGTCAGCATGTAGTTCAGAGAATGAAGATCATGTATGCCTCAGAATCATGTATGACTCAGGGATCGCTCTTCTGATCGTGGCTATAGCCCATCCTCTTCGCAGATTGGTGCCTGGTTCAGAAGTGCTCAGCATTTACTTCTTGAATTAGTTAATTATTAATCAATTCATATACATTATAATATGAAAGAGGAGACAGCAGACATTTTTAACCTAGGTGTTTGTTTTTTGTTTTTCCTGAGCTGTGTGGTTGGTTATTCTGTAGAAGGCAAACAGAAGGCTGCTCTAGAGAAACAAAACAAAACAAAAAACAATGGAAATCTGATTTTACCAATAGAAAAAAATAAAAGAAAGCATGTATCTAGTATGAATCTTCATCTACAAAGTGGCCTTGAAATTTCTCTCAGCCACCAGACTTAAGTTCACTTTATAATCAGATAATCAGATGTCAACAGTTTTTTTTTTTTTTTTTTTTTTTTTT
>JADRCC010271681.1:0-12422 GCA_019843855.1 Hylomyscus alleni | reverse complement strand
TCTCTCTCTCTCTCTCTCTCTCTCTCTCTCTCTCTCTCTCTCTCTCTTCATTACATGGCATCCTAGAATCTCCAGCTACTGTGTAGAGCTGATTTCACTCTGTACTTCAGAGAGATTATTTATGGACTTACACTGTGTTCGTGAATGACTGATGACTGGGTGGCTTGTCTTGGACATATGTTACCTCAATTCTTTGGTAGGTGAGTTAAATCCAGTTTAGGCCTAAATAGTGTTGATTACACTGTTAGCCAAATTTCTCTCTGTTCTCATCATAAGAACTATTTACCAAGTTTACCATATAGTTTCATTGTGAATGAATTATTCTGCTGTCTTTCAAAAGTAGTTCTTGGGACTGGAGGGATAACTCAGACAATAGTGTTCACTATACAAGCATGAAACCTCAGCTTGATGCCCAGTATCCAAGAAAAAAAATAAAATACACCCCCCCAAAAAAAATCTAGTATAATATAAGCACTTGCAAGTCCAGTTCTGGACAAGTAGAGAGAGACATGTCCTGGGGCTCTGCCTGCCAGCCTCTTCAGAACTTGTCACTTGCTAATTTTATCTTTTTCTAAGATAATTTACTTTCAGTTTGTTTTGAAACCACTTAGGCAAAGGTTCAGAGTGGTTGAGTACTTATCAGGGCAGTTGCTCTGTGGATTCTCATGTATATCTATCTGACAACAAGATCAAGTCTACCCATTCTGCTGGAGCATAGTGTGTCTGCTGCTCTGAGGCCACTGTGCTTTCACTGTTCAAAAAGGTAGCCAGTTGAAAGATGGTTTCCTTTCAGTCTTCTCTTAACTGACTTTGCTCTCTGTCTGGGGATGGTTATAATTTTGATTTTCTTTCTTGTTCTGGAGAAACACCCAGGTCTCTTTACCATGAAACTTCCTAACCTTTCCTGCTGTATGACTCTCTGAATTGACCCTTAAGCATACACAGACAAGGGGTAACTTTCTCATAGCTTGTTTAAGCACATGATTGATTGGCTTATGATGTTTTAAAAATACAATTGGCTTGTAGTTTATTCAGGTGGAGAAAATACAATGGTATTATATACTCGAGATCACAGAAAAATGCAAAGGAGAGAGAAGGGGGTGCTACTCATAAAAAGTATTGAAATTGGAAAATTCTAGATGTAATAGAATTATTTGGTATTCTGTCAAAAATATCATAAAAGAGGATTTCTGGAAATAGATTCAATAATGTGGCTATGCCATCATCTATAGAGAGTAAATACTCTAAGTATAAATAGCTTATCACTCACTTCTGCTATGTGAAACATCTTTTTAATATTTTTAAGAAATAAAAATGAGGCTGAGGTGGTAGCTTAGTTCGGAAAGTACATGGCAAATAAGCTTGTCTAGTCTCGAGAATTCATGTAAAATAAGTCAGTTATCATAATTCACACTCATTATCCCAGTGATGAGTCAGTGAAGACAAGACAAGTCCTGGGCAAGATGGAGAGTTCCAAGGAAATGACACTCTGTTCACATGTGCACACACATTCATGTACATCCATGCACATGGCTGAACCCATATATTAATGAACATTACACACACACACACACACACACACACACACACACACACACACACACTAAATCAAGATGTAGAACTGAGGTTTCTCTATAATTGTCATCTGTCAAACCCTACAAAAACTGTGCAAATTTCGTTAAATGAGCAATTGCCAAGCCGTGGGGAGGCTCTGTGGAAATAATATAGGAGCTCCTGAGAAATGAAGCCCACAGTTTACTGCTACGTGTAGCTCACACTCAACTAAATCTTCAAAAGGAATCATTTGTCTCTCTTATCTGATCTGCAACTTCATTGCAATTCTAAGTCCTGATCTGCCATAACTTAAATCATACACACAGGTTAATTATTTCACTAAATGTGTAACTTTAAGACTTATTTTAAAAATACACCTTTATTATAAGATATTCAAAGATTTCAGAATATACAAATAAAATTAAAAAGGGAAGTTTTCACCTCATTAGTACTTTTTTTTTCATTAGTACTTTTTTATAATTTCTTTTATTAGACATTTTCTCTATTGACATTTCAAATTTTATCCCCTTTCCTCATTTCCCCTCCAAAAATCCCCCTATCCCATCTCCCTTCCCCCTACTCACTAATTCACCGGCTCCTGCTTCCCTATCCTGTCATTCCCCTATGCTGGGTCATTGAGCCTTCAGAAGACCAAGGGCTCTCTTCTCATTGATGTTCCACAAGGCTATCCTCTGCTATATATGTGGCTGGAACCTTGAATCCCTCCATGTGTACTTTTTGGTTGGCACCTCACTAGTACTTTGAATCTTCATGTACATATCCCATGTGCAAAATGTTTTTAATTTTATTGTCTGATAGTTTCATGCATTTGTATAATGAATTTCCATAGTTTTTCATTCTTGTCTCTCATTCTCATCTTCCCCTGGTGGAGCCAATCTCAGTAAGCCCCCTTTTACCCTCATGTCTCCATTTTATCTGTGGCCACTGAATTTTATTTTAGTTGCTTACCCAAATGTGAGTGAGAGGCTACTTATTGGAGTATGGACAATGCAGAACTTGAAATAGGCCTCAGTGTTGAGAGTGGGTGATAAGGTGTTCATCTCTAAGTGGAGCAATGATTCTATCCAAGGCTCAGGAAACATCACAGAAGATGAGTTGGGGAAAATGTAAGTGCCAAATAATGAGAAATACAAAGGCAAAAAGATGTTGTCTGGGCATGATAAAGCCATTTCACTAATGGACTCACTGCATAAGACCTGTGCTATACCAGCCCCTGAAATCCTTGTGAATGAGGGAAGGATCCTGACATCCAAGCCTACCATAAAGAATGATTGAAGGTTAACTATAGTTGGGGTGTCATTTCCTTTAGTGATGTAGTCACTGACATGTTGTCATATGGAAAATATCCTGCAGATAATGGCTGGTTATGTAGAATTTCTCCAATATAAGTATTTCATAGACATCCAGTATTTTTAAACTGCATGCTGAGGTATTGCTAAATGTGATTCAAATTAAGTGTATTTATTTTCAATGTACTTCTTCCAGAAAAAAAAAACTTACAAATCTTTTCCTTGGACTCACTAATGCATCATACAAGTTAAGACATCCTGCCAACTTTAATGGATGTATAGTCCTTCATATTCTGCTTTTATCATTACTTATTTTCAATCATCCATGGTAAAAAATTTGACTTGTGATTGACTTTTTTGCTATTAACAAATAATGCAGTAGCAAAATATCTTGGGTTCTGATTTGTATTGTTTTTATTGTTTTTACACATTATTATATTCACTAGAACTGCATCTTAGAATTATGAGAGGGTGAATTGTGACCGATTGAGAAAAATAGCTGAGGAGACATGGGTCATTATGCAGACTTCCATAGAGTCAATACCAAGTGGAATGGTCTGGCCATACAGAGCATGTAGAGTTCCCCACTCTTTGAGAGAAGAGTATAGGTGTGAGATGGTCAACACGAATGGAAAACTGGACATGATCCCGAATCATCAAGGAGATAAGCATAATGAGGTCAATGGAAATGCAAGGACCATGCTTTGTCCTAGGGTTCTAGATTGAATAAAAGGGGAAAAGGGAATTGAGCATCAGCATTCACTTCTTTGCATTCAGACTGCGCTGTGATCAGTTGCCTCAAGCCCTTGGCACCATGGTGAACAGTACCCTTGAACTGTGAAGCAAAATAAATCTTTATCACAGCACCAAGGAGATAACTTATACATTGACATGAGGAGAGGTAGTCAGCCCTTATCAGAGTCTCACACAGCTAAATGGAGAGAGATTCTTTGCAATCTCTTCTTGCTGTAAACTTTCTGGAGCTTTTAATTAGCCAGGACTCAGAACAGATCTGATATGACACTCTACTCCTCCTTTTCTTCCTGATATCATATATTTTTCCTTGTGTTTCCACAATCCATGGAAAAGCACATGGATGGATTTAGACAATTGTAGTGACTATGTATTTAAAGAGAAACTGGAAACAACCCAGATGTCTTTCAACAGAGAAATGGGTAAAGAAATGTGGTACATTTACACAATAGAATACTACTCACCTATTAAAAACAAGGACTACATGAAATTCACAGACAAATGGATGGAACTTGAAAATATCCTGAGTGGGGTAATCCAGTCACAAACACACATGGTGTGCACTCAATGATAAATAGATATTATTCTAAAAGCTCCGAATAACCAATTCACAGACCATATGAAGCTCAAGAAGAAGGAAGACCAAAGTGTGGATGCTTCAGTGCTTCTTAGAATGGGGAACAAAATACTCACAGGAGGAAATATGGTGACAAAGTGTGGAGCAGAGACTGAAGGAAAGGCTATATAGAGACTCTCCCACCTGGGGATTGATCCCATATACAGTCACCAAACCCAGACACTATTGCTGATGCCAGGAAGTGCTTGCTGATGGGAACCTAATATGGCTGTCTCCTAAGAGACTCTTCCAGAGTCTGACAAATACAGAGGCAGATGCTGGCAGCTGAAAATTGGACTGAGTGCAGGGTTCCCCTGTGGAGGAGTTGGAGAAGGAACTGAAGGAGCTGAGGGAGTTTGCAGCCCCATGGGGAGAAGAACAATGTCAACCTGCCACTGGGACTGGACCACCAATAGAGAGTACACATGGAGGGACCCATGGCTCCAGCCTTGCATGTGACAGAAGATGGCCTTGTTGGACATTAGTGGGAGGAGCATCCCTTGGTCCTGTGGGGGTTCAATGCCCCAGTGTAGGAGAAGGCAGGAGTTGGGGGAGCACACTCATAGAGGCAGGAGGAGAGGTGATGGAATAGGGGGGTTCCAGAGGGGAGGCCTGGAAAGGGGATAACATTTGAAATGTAAATAAAGAAAATAGCTAATAAAAGAAACAAAAAGAAATTTTTTAAAAAAGAACAGAATTATCCACATGTCTAAGGAAAAGAGCTAATCCTGTTTTCTTTGCACATCTATAGCACTGAGACTGAGAGCTGATCATGTACTTATCATAGACAGTTATTCTTTTTTTTTAGTAGTACTGTCATTGTCTGAATGCTAACTGTAATAAATCCCTAACTAAATTTTTTATTATGAAACAGGGCAATCAATACTACATGTTTCACTTGTTAACTAAAGGAGCTAAACATTCAGCCTCTTCAGGACTCAGATCATGATTTTTATTTTTAAAAATAAGGAAAGGCAGAATAGCTGTTTCTGGAGATTGTTTAGCTGAATTAGCAAATAATCTTTACATCTATCAGATGTGGCATGCATTCAGTTTTTAAAAAACTATGTGGTTATTTATATTATCATTTCCTATAATCCTACAAAGTCCTAAATCAATTATAAAAGACTATATTTGTTTCTATATTAAATTTATGTTTATGAAAACAATAGGTAAGTATATCTGTGAAATAAAAGTATGAACACTAACAAAGAAATATCATGCCAACATAATAAAATTTCCTTCAACTATCAAATTCTAGGTGGAGTAAAGAGATATTTCTGAAAATCCAAAATACCTGAAAATAGAGTTTCTGGTAACTTCCATGCATTAGATGGACCTACAGCTGAGCTTTGAGTGTGTAACAGAGGAGGCTGGGGTCTCCACCGGCATCTGCCAAGGTGACAAAGATCTGATCTTAGGGAATCAGTCTTGCAATGATTGCAAATTAGCAAACTGAAACTCAATCAATTGATTTGTCTTGTATGTGGAGAAAACCTGTGTGAATAAAATGGGAAGGTCAGCCAGAGACCAACCAAGGACAGCTCCAGGACTCTGGGCTGTTGCCACGCATACTGTAATGTCTGTGGTAGGTGGTAACTACATGATGATGTACCAACTTCCAGCCAGAAGGAGCTGCTCTCTGTTGTTAGTGGCATATGAAAGCATTTTCACACACTGATGTGCTAGTATTGTGAAGTCCATTCTTGAGTTCACAACCTGGCCATTCAATTTCACATCCTGTACACTGAGAGAAAGAGTTTTAGAAGTTTCATTTTACATGCGAAAACAGAAACGTCCTGCAGTGAAGAAGTAAATGCCTCGGAGGATAACATCCGTGTCAGTTAGAGCACAAGGAGATTGAATGACAAAATTAAAAGTTTACATGACACACAATTGTGATTCAACATTTCTTAGATGCAGATAATTCAAGTACATCTTTCTTCACTGCTCTAAATCAGTTGCATTCAGCAATGTGGTTGTTAGTTTTTAGAGATCGACTTTCTATAAGCTATACTGCAAAGAGAGTCTCAACTGAGGATTTCATTAGGTTGGCCTGCTGTGGGATTGTCCTAATTGTTAATTATTATCAGAAAACCCAGTTCGCTGTGGAAAACATTATGAACTGGGAAGATAACCTAGATTATTTTTATTACTTAACGTTTCCATATAAAAATCATTGCTGACAATGTGAGTTAATCATCAAACTAAATATAAATTCTTTATGTCACTTAGAAGAGCTTTTTGCATGTGTTTGTGTGTGTGTGTGTGTGTGTGTGTGTGTGAGAGAGAGAGAGAGAGAGAGAGAGAGAGAGAGAGAGAGAGAGAGAGAGAGAAAGAGAGTTGTGTGTGTAATAAATATGGGAAAAAGTCACAAACCATTAGCATCTCAGGTTTCTTCACTCTGCTTTAAAATATCTACTTGTGAGTACGTTTGAACAAAAAGGCAAATTTATTCTCTGTGTATATGAATCATGCAGAGATGTGTTTTTTAGCTGAAGCAAATTCTCATCATTAGAATGGATTCTAAACACGAACACTCAAATTACAGATATTGCGTTATGTATTTCTTTGTGTTTTGAATAGGGCTGTCGGGGTAGGGTTAAAGCAGACATTTCATTTATTTATAATATAGATAAATTATTAAGCATCTTTCTCCAAATTTCATGAGCTCTATTCTAAATCTTAAAATTTAATATTCCACATTTGGTATGTGGCAACAATTCTCCAATCCAGGATCAAAGCTGGATGCCTATGAATAAATCTTCTTGCCTTGAGGCCACAGAGTAGTTCAGGGACAAAGAGGAAATCTAAAATGTCAGGTAGACCAGTTTTGTGCATTTAACCCAGACACTGGTCGGTCACAGAAGCTGAAAAAAACATCATTTGATCCTCTGCAAGCTGCTAGTCATATGTGCACCCAACATACCAAGTATCGCAGAAAGGATACCACTCACTCACACTACACAGCTAGGAACTGTCTTAAACAATGAAACAGATATTTGGGAAAGCAAAACAGTGAATTGCTTCCTGCTCTTTCTGTTCTGTGATTCTAGGAAACTCCTCAGTATTTCTAAGACAGTTTCAACATTTGCAAATGCACATAGTGGTACACACATATCATATAGGTACATTGTGTTAGACTTGTCCCTAGTGTATTTCTGTCTGGAAGTATTTACATAGTCAGTGGCAATTTATTTATTTTAATTAAATTTGTATTGTTACATTTAAAGCATTGGCTTATTTATTTTTGAAAGTGTCATTCATGAATATTATGTATTTGGATAACATTTACCCTTTACACTATTTCTTGTTCTTTGTGATGTGTGTATGGATAATAGGTATGCATATTTTTATTTGTGTATGCAGGTACATGTGAACACGTATCTGTATACATGTATCTATGTACACATGGAAGCCAGAAGTCATCTGTAGAATTAAATATTTAATAAATAAATCCCATCAGCAGGATCCTTACCCATCTCAATGGTTTGTGTTTCTGAATAAAAGAGACACATGCAGCATTTATATTGTAATATACCTTAGGCTGCACAATAGCTGGGCCACAGCCTAACTTCCAATACATCCCACTGATAATTCCAAGTTACTACTTACTAAATTCTGTGTTCTATCTTGGCTGCTCTGGATGCAAAGGGCTGCACAACTGAACTGCACTCTAGACCTTGCTGTCCTGTCTTCTTCAGATTGTGGCCATGCCTGTCTTACACTCTTCTCATTCATGGCATCTCTCCTGTTCTCCACACTCTCCCAACATGGAGGATCTCCTTTCTCCTCCTGGTCCCAGCCCACTAAATACTAAATGACTGGCCTCTGTCTGTCCTCCCCAGCTCTTAGCGGTTAGCATCTTTTATTTACTAATCAGAATCAACTGGGGACAGATTCCCAGAAGCAATGTGCAGACATTCATGTAAGCATTTTTTTGGGGGAACATAATCAGCCTTTATAATACAACCAGCTATATTTTATTAAAAAATATTTTAAAAGTCTTAAGGACAGAAGGGAGAAAGAGCAGTAATTTTTTAAGTTATATAAAGAGTGGAGTAATATTATAAGGTATTAGATATATGAGGATAGATTAGTAAATTTACTCTTAAACATAACATCTTATAGTCATAATATTACATTGGTAGAAATCTTTACATTTTGACATAGAATTGAACTTATGTTTTCTTACATTGGTACAGAATTTAAATACTGACACAAGTTTAAAGTTTTCATTGGTATAAATCTTTGTATATTAATACAAAATTTAAAATTAATCTTGTTACTCTTAGATAGGCATTATGCCTATGTAACTGAATTAAGAATACAAGGCTTAGACGCAGTCCTTCTAATAGCTGCCATTATAAACTATTTAGGATGATTAAGTAATGCAATTAAAGGTCAGACAATAAGCTCATGGTAATATTAATTCCTAATTTAATTACAATAAAGTGTTTTCAATATTATTCAAATAGTAAATAGCTAAGAGTAGTTAAGATTTAACAGTGGAGATATACTATATATAGATAGATAGTCTTCAAAAGCATCAGAGATCCACAGAATATGGCCTTTAAAATCATTTGATTATTAATAGATCTTTTGATTAAGAGACATGCCTACTCCTGACAGTGCCACCATTCCACTTCAGAGAAGATGTTGAGCATCATTACCTTCAGCTGGAGTCACTTCATCTGTGGCAAGCTTGCCACTGTGTAAGAAACACCCTAATTTCATTCTACAGACAATTTCTGCCCCCAAAAAGGACACACAAATGCAGGATAGTCAACTGCTAAGCTTTGCCAAGACAGGGTTACCTAGCCCTTCATAATTCCTACTTCATTTAAGGTCTGTCCGATGGTTCTGGACCAGAAGACTGAAGAGAGATGTTCTAATGTTATGAGGAATATTGAGCACTGCCTCGGCAGTCAGCTGTCTCTACAAATTGTATAAATTTTGGAAGCTATGACTTTGTGCTTCCTACAAGTTCAGAAAATATTTGTTTCTGATGGACTTGAAGACTAGTTATAGTCTCATAACTGAACTTCAGTTATTTAACATTAAAGAAATGCTCTAGATTTGAAAGGATGGTTTTCAGATGGTACTACATGTTAAATCAAACACAATACACGTATAGAATTGTAAAGTCTTTAAGTTAGGATAGATGATAAAATCCTTTCTCAGTTGCCAAGCACGATTGACTGGATGTTATAAGTGTGTGTCATACCTTATAACTTACATAATTGTTATAATTATGTTCAATATATATCTGAAAGAAAGGAGAATTTTTTTAATTAGACAAAAAGTGGGAAATGTGGCTGCATGTATTATGAAGGCTAATTACGTTCCCCCAAAGCTGCTTATATGACTGTCTGCACATAGCTTCTGGGAATCTGCCCCCAGTTGGTTCTGATTGGCAAACAGAAGATGCCAACAGCTAATAGCTGAGGAGAACACACAGAGGCAGGTTTTTCAGAATTTACTGGGCTTGGGACCAGCCCAGGTGGGCAGCATTCTGGGTCCAGAGTGGGCAAGATAGAACACCGAATTTAGGAAGTAGTAACTTGGAATTACTGTTGGGAGGTAGTGGAGGTTAGGCAGTTCCAAGTTTTTGTCCAAGTAAGAAAACAAACTCTTTTCTTTCAGATATATACTGCACATAATTAGAACAATTATGTAAACTGTAAGGTATGGTACACACTTATAACAACTAGTGTGCTGCCTAAAGCCTATTACAGTATAATGGCTGTGTGTGTGTGTGTGTGTGTGTGTGTGTATGTGTGTGTGTGTGTGTATGTGTTTGTGTATGTGTATGTGTGTGTATGTGTGTGTGTATGTGTATTTGTGTGTGTATGTGTGTGTGTATGTGTGTGTGTATGTGTGTATGTGTATCTGTGTGTGTATGTGTGTGTGTGTATGTGTGTATGTGTATGTATATGTATGTGTGTGTGTGTATGTGTGTATGTGTATCTGTATCTGTGTGTGTGTGTGTGTGTGTGTGTGTGTGTCTTTTATTCAGGAATACAAACCATTGTGGCAGGTAGGAACCTTCCACCAGGATTTATTTTTTATAATATTTAATTCACGTGTTATCCCTTGGATATTGTAAAGTACATCTTGTTTTTTTGAGACAGGGCTTCTCCTTGTCCTGGAGCTCACCAATTCAGTGTTGCTGGCTGATCAGCAATCCCCAGAGATTTGCCTGTCTCCACTTACCCAGGCCTGTGATTAAACGTGAGTGGTATAGGGCAGGTTTATTTTTTGTATGGTCAGAAGATCCAGATTCAGGTCTCACACTCCAAGCATACTGGACTGACAGAGGTATCTGCACAACACATACCAGGTTTTCACTTCTGACTTTTATGCTCTGACAAGTGGCTCCATCTTTACCTTGATTCCAAAGACAGCTTTAAAAGAGGAAGAAACACTGACTTTCTCTATTCTTTTTGTTTTCCTATCAAAAGAAAACTAGATAATTCCTTATTTGCATAATTAACAAGAACAAAGTCAGAACCATTAACCAGCAAGATCTTTGTAAAGAACAAACCAAAAGCAACCAATTAACTATAGCGATTTCTTTTAACGCAACTAAAGGGGTGATAAGGAACATTCAAACCTGATTAAAATCTGATGGCAGGTGGTTCAGCCAAGTTCTCTAAATGAATTTTAAAAGGCATTTTTGATGCCTGTTTTCAGGTTCAGTCCTCAGATGTAAGATCTTCTTTTATAGGAAAATGAAGTGATTTTTAATGTCACATTAATGCTGCAGTGAACACTCAGTTCCTCTAGACCATAATCGGTACTGTGATATTTGTAAACTACCTATGTTCCTGAAGGCACATTTAGAGAAGATAAAAAATCTAGTGGTGTTTGGATGCAGGCTATGAGTTCTGTAATTGGTATTCCAACCGTTCACACAGGCCAAAAATAAAAGACCTCTGTTATGCTCTTTCCAACCCTAGCCAAACTGCATCCAATCCAAGTCTCTTTGCAAAAGAGGCGTCTTAGCACAGAATCTCTGGATAATCTACATTTTAACCTTCTCTCCCTCCCCCCTGAAATTTATGTTTTGCAGGGCAAATGATACTGGCTTGTTTTCCTTCAAAGATCACTTGCCTGTAACTCAGATAATTATCATGGATACCAACCGAACCAACTCAGAAGTTGCTTGGAGAATTGGCCCCTTGCGTTGCTATGGTGACCGTGAGTACAACACCCTTCCTCCCTCCCCCATTCTCTGAATTGCAGAAGCATGAAATATTTTGGTCCCCTTATCCTTTTTTTTCGTTCAGTGTCCTACCTGTCACGAAAATTTCCCACAAGCCCATTGCTTTTCATACCCCAGTAAAACCAAACCAGGCATGTTTAAGGTTTCTCTGCTTTACAGGACACTTCTGGAATGCTGTCTCATTCTCTACGGAAGCTTCTTACCTCCACTTTCCTACCTTCCCTACGGAATTCAGCGCTGACATGTCTTTCTTTTTTAAAACCACCGCTTTATCTGGAGTTTTTCTAGAAAACCTTGGCATTAAAGACTTCTTCCGACTTGAAATGAGCTGTAAGTGCCGTCATTTATGAGTTCAAGTTAGTGACTCACAGTGCAGGATTCTACTTTATCTGTGCTACCAGCCATCAGTACAGGTTTTCAGTGCCAAGCTAATATCGCTGGTTATCGGAAAATTATCACTGAAGTTGTCAAATCCATGGTAATGTGTTATGATTTATTACGTTCTATCAGCCTTTTTCATTGTTTCATCAGGCTATATATATTGCAAAAGTAGCCATGCAAGTGCATACCTTTTGCAGGCTCCATTTTTTACTAAGGCATTCTTTATTAAGCTATTCCATACCTGTCACTTTAAGCTGCCACACCCTACCATTGCATTCTGTGGGAAGCAGGGGTGACGACTATTCACCATTCCCTTCGTATTCAGGATCCACTCTATTGTTAGAGCCATGCTTCAGAAATCCATATTTTATGAGCCGGGAAGTTAGTACAACCAGCAAAGGATTTTCACGTAAGCTTGAGGACCTGAGTTCAGTTCCTCAGAACCCATGTAACATAGCTAGGAATACCCATGACAGAGGAGGCACAGACAAGCAGAACACTGCTGCTTATCTAGCAGGATTAGGAAGACACAGGTTCAGATAGAGACTCTGTTCCGAAAAAAAAAAAAAAAAAAAAAAAA
>JADRCC010271450.1:0-13153 GCA_019843855.1 Hylomyscus alleni | reverse complement strand
TTTGTAAAAGTTACAGAGAATATACATGCAAGCATTTCTTTTTAAAAATTGAGCTTTTACTTTGAAAATTAACATAACTGTTTTAGAGAAATGTAGCGATGAACTATAATAAATCTCATTCAGTTGCATTGTTATAGGTCATTATGAATCCCAATAAAGTTGTTATTTTTTTCTAATGAAAACATTATTGAAAACCGTGAGTCACTCTTCTTATTGTTTTGCCCACAGAGGCATGAAAAACAATATTAAAAATAACATTATTTTCTGCTTTGCTTGTATTTGTTATTTCCAAAATCCAACTACAAAAAATTGGACTGTGATAAAGTAAAAACACATTAATTTATAAGTAACAACTTGTTCAACTTTAGTGACAAAGTTTTCTTGAAGTAAAAACACTTTGAAGAAGGAATCTCTGATTATAAAATATTATCAAAGCTGAATTTTAATTTAATAGTTATTGCATTTCTAGTACAAATGAAATATTATGCTTGGCACTAGGGATGCAAAAGGAGTTGATCTTTACTTCTGTTTTTTAAAAGTTTGTAGGTACAATGATTATTGACGAGGAAGACTGCCTTACTTTTCCAAGCAGCATAAAAGTTGAACTCTGATTCTAATGGTCAAGTAAGATTTCCATGCAATACCATAAAGAACTTGCCTCTCAAATCTAGAATGTGAATAAAATTTTATTAAGTGTATGATAATGCAGAGAATTTGTATATTTAATTGAGTAAAGTCAATTAACAGTACTTGGTATGCAGATAAAAATAGATACAACTTGAAAATTATAATTAGATGATGTAAAAGTCATAAAATATTATTTATCCAGTTAAAATTACTTTATAAAATCTGGGGTTGGTAGTGAATACTGACACTAATTATAAACAATTTCTTTAAATCATTACATAGAATTAGAAACATATATAACTTACTCTGAGAAGAAATGTTATTAGTGACTTGAAACCATTTTAACAAGATTATGAAATTATGATCTGATATTGTGTACTAATACTTGACCAAATAGCATTTTACAAAATCTGTTTGCTTAAGAACTGACATGATGAAGGAACTATAAGGGTAAATTTCTTTTCTAGACTAGCTATAATAAATAATAATACATTAGCTAATTTTATAACTCTGTTTAAAGACTATTTCTTTCATAAGAAACAACTTTTTAAATAACATTTTTTCACTCAATAATTTATGGGATTGCCAATCTATGAATATTTATGCATACATTTAGTGTAGGGTTTAGTTTTATCTGGCATTAGGTTTGTTGGATAATTTTTAAATGTTTAGAAATACAAATACATGCTGACAGGAGCCTGATATAGCTGTCTTCTGAGAGGCTCTCCCACAGCGTGACAAATACAAAGGAAGATGCTCACAGCCAACCACTGGACTGAGCACAGGGTCCCCAATGGAGGAGTAAGAGAAAGGACTGAAGAAGTGAAAGAGGTTTGCAAACCCATAGGAAGAACAGCAATATTAATCAACCAGATCCCCCAGAGCTCTCAGGGACTAAATCACCAACCAAAGGGTACACATAGAGGACACCATGGCTTCAGCCACATATGTAGCAGAGGATGGCCTTGTAGGGCATCAATGGGAAGAGAGGCCCTTGTTCCTTTGAAGGCTCAATGCCCCAGTTTAGGGGAATGCCAGGGCAGGGAGGAAGTAGTGTGTGGGTGACTGGGGGAACACCCTAATAGAAGTAGGGAAGGGGAGGGGTTTCAGGGAGGACTGAGAAAAGGGATAACATTTGAAATGTAAATAAAGAAAATATTTAATGAAAAATGAAAAAAATGGAAAAAAAGTCTATAAAAGGGGGGAGGGCAAAAATTCTGTTACCACCTTTAGCCCATGCTGGAGGAGATTGTCCACAAGCAAGCAGTATTACAGAAGTTAAGATAAGCATTTAACTGGTGGGGAAGGTTTTGCTCAAGTAAACATTTGACAGAAGCCAAGATAAGTTAATTGGGATATATTGACCTTACTTTCATAAAATAAAGCTGGGGAATTTTCTACAGAAATTTCCATCAATAAATCAAATTCTCACCAAACTTAAATGACCTCACAAGGAATAAAAGACAAAGAACGTCTACAGTATTTTGCTTGTCTTATTGTTATGCAAGCAGAACCACTTGACCATGAGCCTTTCTGTATTGTTAAAGGGTTTGGTGATGATAATGAAAGGAAATAATTTGAAATATAAATCTATGTACATGTGGATTTTAAAAATTAAGGGCTGTTCTTTTGAGATAAACTTTCATATAACACAAGTTAAATTCAAATTTTCTATATCAGAAGTTATTCTTGAATTTTTGACCTTCCTATTTGTGCCTACAAATAGCTAGAATGACTGGACCCATGACCACTTCATAATTTCCATAGCACATTGTAACAAAATGTCATGTACTAGGTTTTGAGGCATAATTATGAAAGTGTTTATAGAAAAATAAAAATATCATATGTATGTACCACATATACATATATATATATGTATCTATGTGTGTGTAATATGTATCTGTGTATTTATGTGTAATACACACACATATAAATAAGGAAATATATGCCAATGGCACTGCCATTTGAAGATTTCTGGATTAGACATATAAGTATTCCTGTTTATAAATGATTAAATAAAGGATACAGTATTGGAAACTAGTACTTAATCATCAGATAAATTAATACCCCAAAAGGAGGAAGTCCATTTCTTCTCTGTGGTCTTGCCTAGTGAGTTTCCTGGACACTAGATTCATGCCTTCGCCCCATTCTGCCCCCCACATCCAGTACCCAGGTTTTATCTAGATATTCCTGGCTCCTGGAAAACAAAACTCTAGCTCTTGGGAGGTTCCAACCTACCAGCCAACACCTACCGATCATCTCTGCACTACACCCAGCCCATCTACCCAGGAGATCTTGCACATCCTTCTCTAGGCTTTGGCTAAGTGAGTCTGCCTCATCCTCTGCATTCATGTCTTCTCTTTAACCAGCCATATGAAGCCTGTCTCACATTCAGTATAAGACCTTGTCTTGCCACCTTTCCTTGCACCAGAACCTAACTCTAGATGTCTACCTAGACTTTCCCTACTTGGTTCTACACACAGATTCCTCAGCATCAGAATACAATAAGAGTCTTCAATTATCTCACCCAAATCAACTCTGACATTCAATAAATTATCTTTCAAGCATCAAACATCAAAATAACATTGTAATGTACCTCTAATAGTGATTCTATACATGCAGGTAGTGACCACTTTGGAGGTCCAATAACTTTCACTGGGTTCACATATAAGATGTCCTGCATTTCATATATTAACATTAATAGTTACAACAGTAGCCAAATTACTGTTATGGAGTATCAATGACAATAAATTATGGTTGGTTGTCACCATAGAGTGAAGAACTGTGTTAAAGTGTCATAGCATTAAGAAGGTCTAGGACCACTGCTCTAAACCATCACTAACTGCAGCAATGATGCCATTTATTTCTTAAAATAGGTTTGAAGAGTAAAGAGACAAGCTTTAGACACTTACTTTAATACTATTAATTTCTCTCCTTAGCACCACTCATATTGTGATTCCAAAATACATTATTTGGTGATTAGAGTCATGTAGCTATAATGTTTACAAAGCAAAAAGTAGAATAAAGTCTACAATAAATGTCTAGACAAACTCTTAAAAATTAAAGAGTAGTAAATATATTCAAACTCTTATATATAGAATCATGAAATCTACTAAATATCCATGTGAAGAGTAGAAGAAGAAACCCAAATAGAGACTATGATAAAGCCAAAAGATAGCAAATAGAGGAGAAAACATTACACAGTGTCTTAGTCAAGGTTTCTATTCCTGCACAAACATCATGACCAAGAAGCAAGTTGGGGAGGAAAGGGTTTATTTAGCTTATACTTCCACATTTCTGTTAATCACCAGAAATCAGGACTGGAACTCAAGCAGGTCAGGAAGTAGGAGCTGATGCAGTGGCCATGGAGAGATGTTTCTTATTGGCTTGTTTCCCCTGGCTTGCTCAGCCTGCTCCCTTATAGAATCCAAGACTTCCAGCCCAGGGATGGCACTACCCACAAGGGGCTCTACCCCCTTGATCACTAATTGAGAAAATGCCCCACAGCTGGGTCTCATGAAGGCACTTCCCCAATTGAAGCTCCCTTCTGTGATAACTCCATCCTGTGCCAAGTTGACACACAAAACCAGCCAGTACACACAGTAAGCATTGAGGTTTTAGGGTAAAATTGGTCTGTGACAGCTGCATGAAACAACCTACTTCATTGACTCCTTCAGAATGTACTTTCTCTTCTTTCATATCTTATACAGAACATAATATGTCGCTATATATGGGATAGATATAGTTTTTATTAGAGAGGGTAAAAAAGGCTAAGTTTCCTTAGATCATAGCTGGCTGGAAAGTCAAGCTCCAGGAAGAAATTGAGTATTCCTGCCAGAGGGGAGAGAGGGAATAATTTGCTGTGGAAAAGCTGTCATTCAGTGATTTCAGATATATTCATTTCACCAATGAAATGTCCAAAGTATGCTGCAAGAACCTCAACTGGGGGACTGTAGATTGGAATTTGATTTGGGATTTTGTGGACAATGGTTTATATAGCATATATGAAATATTTTATCTTTTCTTTTTTGAAAATTGACTTTATTATTTTAAAAGCAACTTGAAATTTCAAATTCAAATGCTCTGCTCTTTTATCAGATAAGACTTACCTTGAACTTCATATTTTACATGTTTAATCACTTAGTATCATAAGGGAGTTCAAGTTTTAAGATAAAACCATCTATTTTAAGATGTCTACTCTGATTAACATGTCATAGTTAACTCCTAGTCAGAAACTGGATCAGCCTCCTAATTACATTGTGAGCAAATGGATGAAACACTTCTATCCATTCGCCACACCACACATTCTGCTATTAATTTCCTATAAGCAAAAATCAAATAGAAATGTCAATTCCAAGAATAAAAACACTTCCAAATAAATTTTCTTAATAGAATGCTGGATTTAATATCTTATAACAGGCATAGAGCTACAAAATCTGTGGAAGAAGGAACTGGCTGATAACATGAAATTGCATAGCTTGCAACTAATTTAAATTTCTGTGCAATTCTAAAGTGTAAATAGCTGTTTTAGTTTTTAACCACTGACATTTATTCCCTCAAAACTTATTATAATTTAATTTAAAATACATATGTAGTTGTCATTTTTGACCAGCTGTAATAGGAATATGAGATTAATTTAACGTATGAATGAAATAGAATGGAATGACATTTTTTGCTTCACTTCTGATACTGATATCCTCTCTGGAGAGAATGACTAGTTTTCTGTGAACACATAAACACTTGACACTAAATATTTAATCACTGGTGATCCAATTATGTTTTAAAATGGAATAAACCTAAAATATGATAATAGGTCAAAATAGTATTACAAATATGGAAACAGGAGGAACAAAGGGATTATGTGATACACCCAGATATTATAGTATAAATATTATAACATATTTTTAAAAGTATAGGATTGCAATAGCTTTCTCATACTGCATCAGAGAACTAAGATGTTGAGCCAGAAGAGATAGTCTGAAAATGTTTCTAGCTTTAGGTGCCAGCCTATATATTAGAGAAGCAAGTACACACCTAAAAGAATAGCAACAAAAATTGCAAAGGCAAAGAATGTAATTCCTGGTCTGTAAGTGAATAGGAAGCAAAGTATGCTGGCTAAAGAAGAGGCATCCATGAGTAGTGTATTAGCATGTTGGGACTCCCATTACAAAATGCCAGAAATGGGGGATTAAAACCTCAGAAAGTCTCTATCTGAGTTCTGGAATCCATAATTTGAACTTCAGTGTGTCTGCACAATTGTTTTCTTCTGAAGACTGTAGGGGAGAAGCCCCTTTTCAGTGTCTTTCTTAGCTCTCGCTGGCTCCATAATAATCGGTGACACACAACTTCTATTATACCCAAGTCTTGCATCTTTTGTTCATGTAATATTCTTCTGGTTGGTGCATCTTGAACCAAACTCTCTGATTTGTTATGCTACACATCTTACTGAATTAGGGACCCAAGCTACTGTGATATGATCTCCTCACAACATAAATACATTGGAAGTGGATCTGATTCCTATAATAGTTAAATTCTAATGTATCAAGAGTGAGATTTACTCTGAATTCTGAGGAAACAGAATATAATACATATTTGATTGTAGCCATACAATATTCATTTTACCCATAGCAAAACAATTAACTTGTCTTAATAAAATAGATTTCTATTATTTGTGAAATGATATTTTTATAAATTCTGTGAAACATTTCTAGTCTATACAAATCTTTTTGTGAGGGAGAGTAATGCTATCAAAATGTATCAAATATCTCTAAGGTTTGATAGATATTTGGACTGATCATATTATATTGTTCAATATCTACAAAGAAAACAAAAAGGGTAATAAATAGTATAATTTACAGAATATCTACAAAGAAAGCAAAAAAGGTAATAAATAGTATAATTTACAGAAATGCTTACTTCAAAGCATTTTTATTTATAGAAAAATGGAAAAATTTTACTTCAAGGAACAATGCAATGAAGTGCTTATTATGAATAATAGCTATATGCTGACATTAGGCACAGTAGTTATACCTCAATATTTTAGCAGTGTAACTAACATGTCACAGACATTTACCTGTGCAGCTCATGCACATCAATACATAAAGTCTCCCCAGAACCCTTAGAGCACATTTCACAATCCCTGTTAGATTTCCATAACATTAAAGTAGGAATAGGAAATGTAAATGGTTTGTATAATTCTGTTCAGATTTTTATGTATAGAAGCAGAGATTTAAACTCTGTCAGGCACCAAAGTCTGCATAACAATCATATTTTAATACTTACATCTTATATTGACAGGAAGATAGGTGTGATGAAGTTCTTTATTAAGATAAAGTCTATTTTGTGCATAATTTCCATTGAAATAAAATGAGTATAGTGTGGCAAGTGTTAGCCATTGTTTCTACAGTATCAGTGACTGATTTTCTTTGTACTTTAGCATTTTAAAATGTAAATTAACTGTTTTCATAATTAAAAATTGTATACAGCAAATTATGTGTTAATTTATGTAAACTCTGAAAATTTGTATGTTAGTATCAATTTATGAAGCTAATATGTTAATTTGGGCTAAGTATGCATTTCTTATATAATTTTTTTTTTAAGCTTCATTCAGGAGTACTACATTTACATTACTTCCACCCTTCCTTCTACCCCTAATTCCTCTCCTCTTTCCACACCACAAAATTCAGGATCTTTTCTTAATCTATTGTTGTTACATGTATATTTAAATGTATACATGTATACATGCAAATATATACACACATATAACATACTGACTCCATTTATCTTTGTTTATTATGCACATATGTTTAACAGATGACATGGTGTATAACAAGCTCTATGGAGCTCATCGCTAGAGAAAACTGTTTCTTTTTTTTCAGAAGCCATTAACAATATGTAACTTATTATTTATGGATGGGACTGAGTGACATATTTTTCTGTACATGTTGGCATATTGTTTTTGTATTGATCTTGTTCAGGCATCCATATTGTTAGGAATTCATAAGTGCCTTCTCCCAGCCATGTATTGGAGACAATTTCTAATACAAGGGGTGTTGAGCCTCTGGAAACTTCCTCCCCAACAGCTGACTCTTACATTAAAGGGAGGTGGTATAGAAGCGGCAGCAGAAGAGGAGGGAATGGAAATTCAACCCACATGTAATGCTATGTACTCCAACAATGACTGGCTAGCAAGATATCCATTACTGCAAGTTGTGCCACAGTGACAGTTTTCTCTTGGATGGAACCAACAGCTGCAATTGGAGCTAAGGCCCATTTAATAGGAAGGAAGAAATAACTGGTAGTATAAACCTAACCAATTACCTATTATTGAAAAACTCCTATTCCCAAGTCAATATATTTTCAACTGAACACTTACTCCTAAGCTCACAGAAAAGCATAGTTTTCATCCCTCTTCAAAGAAGCTGCCTTTTGGCAACAAGCAGATACTGTTAAAGAAATTCTCAACCAGTACTCATCCCAACTGACACATCTGCAATGCAGCTTATATATCTAAGGATCAATGAAACTGTGGAAAATGGAGTAGAAAGATTGTGTTACCTGGTTTGCAATCCTAACTCTGCTACATGGTAAACTGTGGACATAAATACATCATTTAACTTTACCATCTTTGAAAATCTTTTAGAAGAGGTAAGAAATATGGAAGAGCCAGAAGACAAAAAGGACTAAAAAATGCTCTCTGGTAGACTTGCTATAGTATTTCCAAAAAATGACTCCCAAGATATGTGGCCATCTGCACTAAACTCACATATGACCAGGCATGCTACCAAGAGTGGGGATGGATTCCCTGAGCCTTACCTTTACAGTTAGACTATTGGCTTTGGATAATTTCTTGGGAAAGGAGAATCTCTGTTTTTAATTATATACCTATATTTGAGCTCACCAGATATTAAAGGATAGTGTCAAACCCATGGACACACAGACAGCCCCAGTTAAAAGTTAGTGAATTAGAAGAGATTAATAGAACTGAACATGAGAGAATTTTTGAAGTGGATAACCTTAGGTAGTAGGAGATGAGATAGGGCAAGAATTAAGACTGGTTAGCATATATTGTGTAGATGTATGAAATTGTCAAATAACCAACTTAATAAAATAAATAAGCTTTATATAATTAAAACAGAAAGCATGTATACATACTGATTAGTTAATTTTCTATTTATGACAAACACCACGATCAAAGAAGCTTTTATAACAAAGATTTTATTTTCAGGTAATAGCCTAAGATGGCAGAGCAAGGAAAACAGTCTGTAATTCCAGAGCAGGGGTAAAATAGTCCATGAGGGCGAAGAAGCAGACGGTGGCAGGTGGCAGGCAATTGGAGCAGCAGCAATTGGAGAGATGACCTCTAGACCCACAAACAGAAAGCAACGAGTAAACACTTGAAATAGAATGAGTTGTTTGAATCCTCGAAGCAGACTCCTTGTTTATACTTCTGCTTTGGTATGTAAAATATGTATCATAATCCCTTGTCCCAAGTCTGAAACCAAACATCGCAGTCTTTGTTGATTATAAACGAGTAAAGGGTGTCACAGTCATCCATGACTACTTCCTGTTGACATTGGGGCACAGATTTGGAGTGTGAGCAAAAAGCTGGAATGTCAGCCAAGTCCGGGAAGAGCTAGTTGTTTTACTGCAGTCTAGGTTCGTGAATCATACTGAAATCAGATTGTGTAGGTTCAGTTGAAGCAGTTTGTGAGGCTGGGCCAGAGCTATAGGGAAAGTCAGTCCAGCCCCTGGGCTGGAAAGTTCAAGGTTGGGGACAGGTTGTACTGGGTTGGGACTTGAGGGATACTGGGAAAACTTGGATGACAGTTCTGCCTTGGTATGTAAAATATGTACCTCAGACCCTTGTCAGGGTCCACAACAAACAACTTCCTCCATCTAGGTCACAGTCCTTAATCCTTCCCAAACAGGTTTAAACTAGGAACAAAGTATTCAAACTTCTGAAACTTTGAGGGAACTTTTCATTCAAGCAACCAACATGCTTCCTAAAGGTTTTCTGTAATAATCCACATAAAGTGTTATCATGAGCTGGGAATATAACCCACTGGTAAAATAGTAAGCCTAGTAAAGTTTCAAGCTCCATTTTCAGCATTACAAAAAAATTTTAAGTGATTATAATGATATCCTATACATAAATATGATAATATACAGTTAACTATAACAAAATAAAATATATGATATACATGTATATATACCATATAATGTATATATACATGTATATATACATTAAATAGATTTGTATATTTAATGTTCTCTAAATGTACAAAATCATTGGTCATTTAAATTCTCTTTCTCTCTAGATAAACTTTTAAAATTTTTTTGTTTTCTTTTTTCTTTTCTTTTCTTTTTTAATTAGATATTTTCTTTATTAACATGTCATATGACATCTCCTTTCCCAGTTCCCCCTCCAAAAAAAAAAACCAAAAACCAAAAGACAATGAGAACAAACCCCTGTTCCCTCCCCACTCGCCCCTCCCCCTACTTGCCATCCCATTCTCTCCTGCTTACAGGCCCTGACATTCCCCTACACTGGGGCATAGAACCTTCACAGGACCAAGGGCTTCTCATCCCATTGATGACTGACTAGGCCATCCTCTACTACACATATGCTGCTGGAGCAATTAGTCCCACTATGTACTCTTTGGTTGGTGGTTTAGTCCCTGGAAGCTTTGAGGGTACTAGTTAGTTCATATTGTTGTTCGTCCTAAGGGGCTGCAAACCCTTTAGCTCCTTAGGTCCTTTCTCTAGCTCCTTCATTGGGAACCCTGTACTCAGTCCAATGGATGGCTGTGAGCCTCTAAAAGCCTTATTTATAATAGCCAGAAACTGGAAACAACCCATATGACCCTCAACAGAGGAATGGACACAGAAAATGTGGTACATCTACACAATGGAGTACTACTCAGCTATTAAAAACAATGAATTTATGAAATTCTTAGGGAAATGGATGGATCTGGACAATATCATCCTGAGTGAGGTAACCCAATCACAAAAGAACGCACATGGTATGCACTCTCTGATAAGTGGTTATTAGCCCAGAAGATCGGAATACACAAAGTACAATCCACAAACCACAGAAACTCAAGAAGGAGGAACCAAAATGTGGATACTTCATCCCTTCTTAAAAGTGGGAACAAAATACCCTTGGAAGGAGTTGCTGAGACTAACTATGGAGCAGAGACTGAAGGAAGGACAATCCAGCCTGATATAGCTGTTTCCTGAGGGACTCTGACAGAACCAGACTAATACAGAAGTAGAGGCTCACAGCCATCCATTTTTTAATTTTTTTTAATTCAAGCCTCAAGTGTGAGATATGCTGGCCAAATATAAACAGATTGCATGTTTTATTATAGTTTAGTTAGTAGACATGCCTTGGAGACACCTGAAAAACTCAGGGTGCTTCATATAAACCAATTTGTTTTATGACCCAATGCCCCTCAAATGCATATGTCAAAAGACCTATTGTTAAGTTCTTTGAATACTGACTTTTAATTGCTATTATATAACACACTCTGCGTAGGGGACTCCAAATAGCTGTAGGAGCATTGAAAACAAATCAATATAGCATGGACCAGTATAAATTTTCAACAAGATCACAATTACATAAATGATGCTTACATAAAAAAAACAAAGAAAATTCAAGACATATCAATGATGAAAGGTTTCAAAGAAAAAATTCAAATTCAAATTCCCATCTCTTTATTTGTTTAGTTGTCAGGAAAGGACTTGCACCATCCACCGTGTAGCTGCCAAGACTTTCTTGTGCAAAGGAAAGGATGGCATTTGTGTGTCAGCTTTCCCTTTACCTTGTATGTTCTGGTGTTCAAACCCAGGTGGTCAGGTTTGGCAGCAAGCACCTCTACACACTGAACTATGCTGTCTCCCTTCACAATTTCCTGATGTCTCATTGTGCTCTTCAGCATCACATTATATACTACCTTCATTGTCTGCAGATTGAATCTGGTGGTGGATGGAGAGAGATACCACTCAATTAGTACTTAATGGAATAGTACACAAAGCAGGGTGTAACCAGGGTAAAAGTTCTCTCTTTTGGTTTTAATATGCTTTCAGAGACTACATAAATGGTATCCAGTTCTATTATCTAATATAAATGCAGTTTCATTAATCAAACATAGATATATTAAAAATATGCTGCTTCATATTTGGCATTTCTTGCTGAAATAATTACATGTTCCACTATAATAGGCTTATATCCCTAAGGCATTCAGGATGATCTCAGAGATTTCCTTTAAATGTTGAAGAAACATAAAAAAACAAAACAAAACAAAACAAAACAAAACAGGGACAGCTAGACTTTGAAGTTTATGAAAGAAATTCATACTGTGGAACTGGTGAACTGTGTGAAAGTCTGAACAGTAACTATGGCGATCATTTGAGAGTCCAACTTTTACTTAGATAATTTTCTGCCTCATTTATGTCAAAAGATACATTTTTCCTTAGAGGCTATAATAACACTAGAAGAACTTTGGCTGTGACAAGGATATATGAAGGTGGTGGTATCTATGATGCAGAGGAAAAATACAAAAAACAGAATTTTGTTATAGTTTCAATGACTGGATCTGTAAGATAGCCTGCTGAAAAATATTCTGCTCCTGCTATATTTGGAATTATGTATTTGGTTAAATTTATTCTTATTGTTCAGGATTCTCAGTTTGACAGTTTCTGTATTTTGGCATTACAATTTAGTCACAACTCTTTGCCATATAAAATATAAAAAACAGAATATGTATCAAACACACTACTGTGTGAAATTAATGCAGTTGATTTCTTCTTCATTTTAAACTCATCCTATACAATGTCATGCTTTTTATCTGTGCTTAATGTTAGTTTTGAGTAGGAACCCTCAGAATGCTTCAGTGTTTATGTGTAATAATCTATTCTTGCATTATTAAAATAATGAACTAATCATTTTAGTTATATTTCTATGATTAAGTAATATTATAATATACTCATGTGCTTTTAATTTATTGTACCAAATACATAGGTAAGGCAAAAGTGAAAGAAATGAAATTAAGAGAAATGATTAGACAATTTTACTGACACATAAATGTGTATGTATCCAGAGAGTGGGGATTGGAGAAAGCTACATTGACAGGTTAAAGAAGCCAGTTGTTAGAGAAAGATGAAAAATTCTTCCACACATGGATTACACACAATGACCAGAGCCTCTTGAAAGCATCTCACAAAGGTAGGAAAGATCAGGGCAGTGTAAATGACCCACAAAGGGCTATGATCTCCAAGATCTGGACCTTTAGAAGTAGAAGTTATATCTCCACCCACTATCCTAACCCTATTCTTAGGGGTACTTTCCTAAGTACTCTGAAGGACTTCTATTTCTGTATTTCTATACATATACTCCCATATTTATATTTCTATTCACTTGTAGCTGGTACAATGTATTGTTTTGAGACACAAGAAACATCATTGAGTGCCCCAGGCACCAGAAACACTCCTATAAAAGCAGGAATAGTTAGCCAAGAGGGGC
>JADRCC010271371.1:0-11738 GCA_019843855.1 Hylomyscus alleni | reverse complement strand
AAAAAAAAAAAAAAGCCAAGGAGACCACAGGATTGGGGTTGTTTCTGCCCCCATGAAGGTGGTCTGGGCCTGCTGTAAGTGCCTATGGTAGAGGTAGCTGAGGAAGGCAGGCAGTGGCGAAGGTTGGACATCTCCCTCCTGCCTCTGCTCCCTGTGCTCAGGCCCTTGGCAGCTCTTTCTGACCTTGTTTTTCCATATCGCTAATTAACCTCATGCTCAAGCTCCCAGGTGGGCTGACTCTGCTGGCTAACAGTCCCTCAGAGGGAAGGAGGGAGGGAGAGAGAGAGGGAGGGAGAGGGAGAGGGAGAGGGAGAGGGAGAGGGAGAGGGAGAGGGAGAGAGGGCGGGCTTTTATATCTCCTAGCAAAACTAAGAGTTCTATTCCCACCCCTCACTCTGGTTCCTTCTGCTTCTTGGAGCACAGGGTAGAGCCAGGACCCTGGATTGCCACAGTCACAACTTACAGCAGCCTGTGTTGTCTTGGCAGCCCATATCTCAGGGGAGGAGACGAGAGGCCAGCAAAAGCACTTGAAATTTGCTTTCCTGAAGAGAAGTAGGTAGCAAGAGCTATAAAGTAAGGAAAGTATCTATGGGCCCTCCTCCCCAATGTGCTCCTTTCTTGCTGTTTATGATCAGCCCATCCTAGCTTAAGTATAAAGGATGTAATGTCGTAGTGTATGATGGGAGACCTGTCCTATGAAGGCACACATCCTCACGCTGATGGGACAGGCTCAATAATCAGGACCTATATTCTTGGGCCTGGGAAGTGACTGCCCAGGGGATAGCAAAGATGATGTGGTTTAAGAGTGTAAAGGTAATGTACAGACCATATGATGTTTGGTTCACATCTGGTTCTTACCTGTTCCGAGCAGTATGGCCCCAGAATAGTCATATGACCTCTCTGATCCTTGGTTCTTTTTGTGTGAAGTGGAAAAATGGAATCTGCCTTCTATGTCACTAAGAAGACTGAAGGCAGTGACACCTACAAGGTGCCTAGTAGTTCCAGGAAGAGGACAGATGGTGAATTTCATGTCCAAAGTTCCTTCCTTGACTTGCCCCAGAGGCCTGGGGATATGGATTCCAGCCTGTCTTTCCATACTCCTTATTTTCCATGTTGTCTTGCACTGTTTCCTCCCTTCTACTGGAGGCACAGCAGAAGGAAAAGCCCCGCCAGGCAGACCTGAATGTTCACTAGATGGGGATAAGGACAAGGTCAGGTAGAAACTGGAGCAGGGCAGGCATTGTGGAATTGTGAAATGTGCAGCCAGGGACTTCCCTCAGCTGCCTGTATAGGTTCATTCCTCCACCCAAGGGGGAAGCCAAGCCCCGTTCACCAATCAGGAGCAGGAGCAGTAAAGGCAGGAGGTTAGACCTTGACAGTGAGCATCTGACAGTGCTGAATGAAATGGAATGAATAACAGATGAAGGCTCTGTAATTGGTGTTATTACACATGAATCTCATCTCCATTCATAATGCCTGGGCACTTAGTCCAGCCATTCCTCTGCCAAATTCTGCTGTCACCCTTCTAGCTGAGATTCCCATGGCTGTCAGATCATCTGACACGTCTGCCGCCATTCTGATTCTGATAAGTACTGATCATTTGACTTTGGAGCTCACTGTCCCGGCTGACATCAGGGAGACACCGGCTGTTCTGAGAAAGCCCACCTATCTCCTGTCCATATATGTCCCCCTTCCTGGATTGATCACCTAGGCAGAAGGTGGTTCTAGGTGGTAGGTGGGATCATGAAGGTCAGTCGACAGAAAGAGGCTATTCCTTACAGCCCTTGTCTCTGGCCATCCCTTAAAGTAAATGGACCGTTACCTTGAGTGTGTGTCAGGATTTGGTAAACTGGATGGCTTACTAAAGTACTTCTTCTCTGTCCCCTTCAAGTTTCTCATTCAGTAGGTTTGTGTGGCTGGAATTTGCATTTCTAACCTGTTCCCATGCACCTGATACTTGTGGTTTAGGCTCCCCCTTCAAGAGCCTGATTACTGCAGCTGTGGTGTGTGGCATACACTTCATCTAGGAGCTTATGAGGAAAGTGGAAGTATTGAAGTCCCCTAAAGCTCCCAAGCCAAACACACTTGAAGAGGGTCTTTACCTGGTTTGTCCACACACCACAATTTGAGACATATTAAAGCATGAACTGGGCAGCATTGTAGTCCAGGACCAGGATCCTGATTTGTGGTTTCCAGACAAAAGCAGCTTCTGTCTCCTGGGCACCCTGGCAAAGATTAGGAAGCAATGCCCTAGATCAGTGGAGTGGCTCTCAACCTTCCTAATGCTGAGACCCTTTAATAGAGATCAGTATAGGTTGTGGTGACCCTCAACCATAAAATTATTTTGTTGCTACTTCACAAGTGTAATTTTGCTACTGTAATGAATCATAAATATCTCATGTGCAGGATATCTGATATATGACCCTTGTGGAGACCCAGAACATCAGCACATACAGATCCTCTCATGTCTCTACCTTGACTAGCAAAGGGCTAGCTAGTAACCTGTATGTTCGTTCCTGTTCCACGAGTAGAGGTCACTGTTCCCAATAAGGCCAACTATCACTGACTTGACAGCCATATCCTATTCTGGCCTACAGGTGGTAGCCTTTGCCTCTCTCTTCTTCATCTTGGTCTCCATTACCACCTTCTGCCTGGAGACCCACGAGGCCTTCAACATTGACCGAAATGTGACGGAGATCCACCGGGTGGGGAATATCACCAGCGTGCGCTTCCGGCGGGAGGTAGAAACAGAGCCCATTCTTACCTACATTGAGGGTGTGTGCGTGATGTGGTTCACGCTAGAGTTCCTGGTTCGCATTGTGTGCTGCCCTGATACGCTGGACTTTGTGAAGAACCTGCTCAACATCATCGACTTTGTGGCTATCTTGCCCTTTTACCTGGAGGTGGGATTGAGTGGCTTGTCATCGAAGGCAGCTCGAGATGTGCTGGGTTTCCTGCGGGTCGTGCGCTTTGTGCGCATCCTGCGGATCTTCAAGCTCACACGCCACTTTGTGGGGCTGCGTGTGCTAGGCCACACACTCCGAGCCAGCACCAACGAGTTCCTGCTGCTTATCATCTTCCTGGCCCTGGGTGTGCTCATCTTCGCCACCATGATCTATTATGCTGAACGAATTGGGGCCAGGCCATCTGACCCACGGGGCAATGACCACACCGACTTCAAGAACATCCCCATCGGCTTCTGGTGGGCTGTGGTCACCATGACAACGCTTGGCTATGGGGACATGTATCCTAAGACATGGTCAGGAATGCTAGTGGGTGCACTGTGTGCGCTGGCTGGTGTGCTGACCATTGCCATGCCGGTGCCCGTCATCGTCAATAACTTTGGTATGTACTACTCCCTGGCTATGGCCAAGCAGAAGCTGCCCAAGAAGCGAAAGAAGCACGTACCACGGCCACCGCAGCTTGAGTCACCCATTTACTGCAAGTCTGAGGAGACCTCACCCCGGGACAGCACCTACAGTGACACCAGCCCCCCTGCCCGGGAAGAGGGTATGGTCGAGAGAAAACGGGCAGGTGAGTAGAGCTTAGGGTCCCTTTCCCTCACATAGCCAAGGGAGCTCCCTTAACCCTTGAAATTTGGGTCTGTGCTATATTGTGCAAGCTTCACTGTGTGTAGGGTGAGCTACTGGGAGGGAGGGCAAAATATTAAGACTAACTTTTGGTCCTATGTTTTAATGATCTTGGTGAACACCAGTGTTTGCAGAGTGAGCTATTCTTCCCCATAGGATATTCGGACAGTACATGGGGACTGTATGTTAGAAAAACTGGTTTCTAGTCCCTTCTTGCCTGACTTGCTTTGCTCCCAGAAGCCAAGTCCTTCCCTTCTGGGCACAACATATCAATGGGAATGACCTATCAATATCCTACCCTATTCTGATGAGACCCAAATGGGTGGTAGCTCTGCCACACTTTGAAAAAAGTAGAACAAATGCCAGTGCTGATATGATTAGGCAGAGAGCAGGGCAGCTGTTCCTCCAAGGTGCATCGACACATGAGTCACCTCTTTCCCAATATTCACGTCTGCTCTCTCTTGGCCTAATAGCTGTGATAACGTAACAGCAGTGGGAGGCTGCCTTCTGTTCAGTGAAGCTGGAGTGAGTCCTGGGCTCACAGCTTGACATGGATAGAGGGGAACCAAGGAAGAAGTAGTCCAGGATCTTTATAAGAAGCAAAAGGGAAGGAGAAGTGTGTGTCCTGAAAGGACTAAGACCAAGCATCAACCTCTGTCTTCCTGTGGAGAGTCTACTCAAGAAAGCTCACCTGTTCTGGGTCAGGAGACAAGAAGGAAAATCAGCATAGTCCCCAACAACATGGGAGGAGACCAGAAGACAGGAAAAACACTATCAGATCCAATGGGCAGGATTCCCAAGGATCGTAGACCAGGACTGGAATGTAACTGGGTATCAGGCCTCTGAGGCTGGGCTCAGTACAACTGAGAGACTGAGGCAACAGCTCCTGGTTAAACTCTAGAAGTGGGACCAGTTCTCCGGAGAGGGGCCTGGGTTGAGACGCTTACCTGGGACCTCGCCTATGTTGGGGGTTAGTTGCTCTCTGGGATGAACTAGGGTCTGGAATCTTCCTTGATGAAGACCTTGATAGGAAAGCTTCCTTCTGTTTGCACTACTACGACGGTGCCCCTTCCTAATGCTGCTAGGGATCTAAGATGTGTGCTGAGGTCCAGTCAGAGCTCAGAGATGATCCTTCTGGGCAAATGCAGAGGGCCTTAGGTAACCTTCTAGATGTGCACAGCATGGTGGAGGCCCTTACCGTGTTGAACTGGCCACACTGAGATTTTGCATGGCCAATGCCAGAGCCACTGTCTTAGGCTGGGTAACTCCATCACATACAGTCAGAGTCATAGCGACTGTGCCACTCTCCAACAAAGGCAAGGTGGTCCCCGCAGGGAACCTCTTCCCTTGGAGCCTCTTCCTTTTATCTTCCTAGACATAAGAGAGTCCTGCCCCAAGCCCTTCAGCATGGCCTGGGTGCCTGAGGAAAAGAATAACTGCCTTAAGTGGTGCAGAGAGAAAGCCAGAGACACTTCTGAGTATGTCTGGCACTACAGCCACCGCCCATTATCCTTACTAGCCAGGTATTCTCTGAGGAATGCAAACTCATCAAGAACCTACCTGAGCCAGACCCAAGGGGAAATGAGAATCTGTGCCTGCCAAGATTGATCTCCTGGGACATCCTCACAAGCCCGATTGGGAAGTACTGCTGCTGTAGGATGTCTGAGCTGTGGTCCAGCCCCCAAAGGAGACTCTAAGCCAAAGCTGAGAGAGGATCCTTCAGACCAAGCACAGGCATTCTGCCTTGGCTTCCTAGACCTGGGATCTGAGACTCCAAGCACCCCTTAGAAACCCAGCAACCATCTTAGCTTCCTTTCTCTCTGTCCCCCTCCAGACTCTAAGCAGAATGGCGATGCTAATGCGGTGCTGTCTGATGAGGAGGGAGCTGGCCTCACCCAGCCCCTGGCCTCGGCCCCCACCCCTGAAGAGCGTCGGGCCCTGAGACGCTCAGGCACACGAGACAGAAACAAGAAGGCAGCTGCCTGCTTCCTGCTCAGTGCTGGGGACTATGCCTGTGCTGATGGCAGTGTCCGGAAAGGTATGGCTCCCTGGGCTGGGCAGGCGGGGAGCCCCTCCAGAGCTGAGTCTCCCCAGCCCTCCCCACAGAGCTTGAGGTCGCCCCCTCCCCTGAGCCCATGGCCACCATCTCCTCTGCCTTGGATGCACCCTCGCTTTTAGAATGGGTATCCTAAGTTGCCAGTGTCTGGATTAAAAAGGTCTCTAGCATCCCCTATGGAGCCCCTCCCTCAAAGGTGTCCACCCAGTACTAAACACGTGAGGGGACACTATCACCTCCCTTACTCTGGTCCTGCCGCACGCAGCCTTTAGGCCTAGCCCACAGGGTCATACCCAGCCATTTCCCTAGGCCTCCTGAACACTGCCAAAGCTTCCCCACCAAGGAAGCAGACTCAGGGATTTCAGGTCTTAGGTCTTCAGAGATCCTACACAGGCCCTGTCTCTCCAATTTTTCACTGGAGGCCTGGATTCTAAGGTGGACTGACCCATATCTGCAAACTGCTAGGGTGTGATGGTCATGGAAAAGAGCCAGGGGTGGCTATGAGTGGGAGGGCAGGGAGAGTGGTTCTCTCTGAGGAGTGACCTGAAGTACCCTCATAGTTAGTGGAGTGGCCCCTTTCCTACCTGGCAAGGGAGGCTGGAATCCTATCACCATGCTCCCAGTGCATGACAGACAGAGCGGAAGTTGGGCTGTGCAGCGAGGGACTCTCAGCCTTAAAGGAGAGAGGGAAGCAGAAATCATTAGGATGACAAGGGCCACTGATGGCTGAGAACCACGAGGCTCAAGACCAGACCCTTGTCCTCCCTGCTTTCTGATCCCACTTGACCTTGCCTTTCCTGTCAGAATCTTTCCTAACATCCGGCCTATTTCCAGGAGAAGCTGTGGCCCTCCCTAATGAAATATCACCACCAAGTTCTCCCTCTGGCTGCTCCTTAACTAACTAGGTTTCCCACACTCAACTTCCCACAGTCCCAAGTCCCAGACTGAGGCTGATTTGAGTTCCATAAGGGTAGTGGTTGCTTTAGGAATAGCCCATGATGCTTCTGAACCCAAAAAATGGCTCCTAGCTACCCAGTCTGGGTAGACTCCTAGGGCACTTTTCCCATATGATTCCTAGGCATCCTGAGTTGATAAGCTCTGAAAGGTGGGCCTTCAGCTTTGCTGGGTACACGTCTTTCTGAGGAACAGCAACAGAAGCTGAAGTCTGGCACCTGGAAGGAGAAGGTCCAGAGACTCCAGCTAAATGGCTTTCGATAGAGAGTACTCAGAGCTCATACACCCTCATCTGCCAGTCCCGCGCTCCAGTCTTCAGGCCCTGAATATCTCTCTCTTTGCACCTCAAGAGTGCAGCAATTCTACTGCATCCTCTTTTATACCTAGAGAGCCATGCTCAGGCTGCAGCCAGCTAAGAAATGGTGTAAAATGTATCCTCTACTCCTGTGGAGGACTTTAGAGCAGGGAGCTGGAGGATGAACACCCTGACTTCCCCTCTTGTGCTGTGAGATGCTTGGTAGAAGCAGGGATGTCGAGGAAACCATGGGAGTACAAGTTAGGAGAGCCCTGACGGCAGGTGCTCCTACATGTACAGGCACCATGCAGAAGAGCCTGCATCCCTCCACTTTGCCTCCCTGGGGTGCCTTTGGGGCCCATCTGCTCTATTTTCAAGATGCCTCCACACTGCTTCTTGGCAACAAGCATGTAGCTCAGCCAATTAGAGTGACCTTCGAGAGGGAACAGGTGGGTTGCTGGGAAACAGGGCCTGCTAAGCAAGTGTGGCAATTAATATCACCAAACTCCCAGTGCGCACTTAACAACTTTCCCCACACCACGCCTCTCTGCACTTATCTAGACCTAGGACAAAGAGAGGGTGAGTCCAGGCATTCTTCAGCCCTCAAACTGACCCCATCACTAATCAGTAGTTTCCAATGACCCAGGAGGGCATGTGATGCTTCACTGGGGAAGGCTTGTGCTGGAAGCTATAGGGACTCTGTGCAGCTGGACCACCAAAGAGCTAGAGGGGAACAGGACAGGGCACAGGGCCTATAATCTGCCCTCAGGAGCCCAGGAGATTGTCAGGAAGCTACTCCCAGCAAGGAGAGAGGCCTCTGCCTCAGTCGGAGGCCACCTACCTAGGCAGCAGAGTCTCTTGAAGCAGCATGGAGCTCCCTTGATGAGGGGATGCTCCTCTTTGACCCATGTGCCTTTTCTTCACCAAGGCCGTGAAAAGTCCCGGAGTCTAAACAACATAGCTGGAGCAGCAGGAACCAGTCTGGGGCTGTCTCCACTGGCATCGCGGTACAGCTCGCCCTATCCTCCGAGAAAGCTCCTGCTCTCGCACCCCTTCCACCCTCTCACCAGCCCCCCACCTGGCCACTCAGGTCCTTAGCCGCACCCATGGCCTTCCTCAGTTCTGACACTGGGACACACATCTAAACTGGCGTGTTTACATGCCACCCCAGCCTCTCTCCCTCCTGAAGTCTGAGAGAACAACAGACAGGAACTTCTGTCAGGACTTGAGTCCCTGAGCCAGACTTACACAGTACCAGGCTCCCCCAAATGTTCAGCCATGAAGCCTGAGTGCAAGGAAGAGATACTCGCAGGGCTCCTCCCTCATAGCCAGTCTCTTGAACCATCGGTGCTGGCACACTCAGGACCTGTTTCTCTGGGTTTTGCCTCCAGTTCAGGATCTTATAGGCCTGACCGTGGTACATAGAGTATCTGGAGCGACTCGTGCTTGCCTTTGAGTCATACCTACCTTTGTATTTTAATCCCAGAAATCTCATTTGCATTCCTTATGGCCTCTAACTAATAACCAAACAGCTTGTCTGTCTGTCTGTCTATCCACCCCATACCAAGATCAGCAGGTAACCAGGCTGTCTCGTGGAGCATCTCTGCTGGTGTAAAGGACATGTGACTGCTTAGAACAGCCATGCCTGTGGCTAGAGCCACCCTGAGAATAGACCTGGTGTTTCCCAGCTGTGACATGGGGCACAGGTGGGAGTTCCTAGAATCCAAGCCCCAGGCTCGGTGCAAGCCCTGGGCAGGGTGTCTAGGTGCAGGGAGGCCCTTCTCTCTGGGGCCTGTGCCCAGATTCAGCGGGTGACACCCTGCGGCCCACCCAGCATCCCATCTGTGCCCCGACGAGCTGCAGCATCTCTCCATACTGCTTCCTCTGCTTCCGCGACAGTTTGCTCCCTCTCCCGCTCCCTCGGATTCCCAGCCCTGCCTCTGAGTCACCTGCCACTCCCACCCAGCCTCTGCTCTGTATTCCTGCCAGAACCAGAGACTCATCTAATTTCTATAATTAAGTGTATTCATTTACCTAACGAGCCCGGGAGCACAACAGGTTTGTGAGTCATTGGGTGAGCAGGGGTACACCTTGCACAGGGCCAGCTGAGGGGAAGTGAGGAGACAGAAGCTAATCCTACCCACACCTGCCACTGGCCCCACCCGCTCCCAATAAGCCCCTTCCTCAACCTGGAGCTAAAGAACAAAAGCCTCAGCCACAACATTTTCTGTTTCACCTGATGGGAATTGACCTGACAGCAGGGCCATGCGCCTGGCAGTTTTAGAGTCAGATTATGCAACTTTGAAAAGGGAGCAACTAAAGAAGGCCCATATTTGTTCCATACAGGGTAATCAAGAGATCTGGTGAAATAGCTTTAGGGACCTGGCAGGAAACTGGGACCAAGGAGGGCAACTCAAAAGGTGGCCCAGGCTTAAGTATAAGATTGTTCCCCAGGGTCAGCGTGCAAAGCATGTGACAAACATTTATCAGCACTGAGCAAACACTAGATGACCCTCTGGAAAGATCTGTTAGAGCAGGCCCTGGGACACGCCACCTGAGCTGGGCTCTATAGGGCCTGCTGCCGCTTGCTCTCAGAGTGGCAGGTCTTCTGAGACAAGGAGATACAGGAAGGTGTTGTGGGGAGGGAAGCCTGTGGGGTAGGGTATGATGCCGAGTCTGAATGCAGCACCCCGTGGCAGGTTCACCGCACCCAGAAGGGCTCCTGGCACTAGGAGACTGTGGTCTGACAGAGACATGATGAGCCAGGTGTCCAGTTTAGTGGTACCACAGCTATTTTCTCTGACTTGCCGTTCTGGTTCGGGGAGCTGAGGCAGCTATTTCTGTGGCAGCCCTCAAGTTGTCAGGAGCCCAAGTTTCCACGGCACCCACCGCCTCCTCCCCTATTCCCTCCTACAGGGATGGGCATGCTCATAGCACCCCTGTGGGGGGCACAGATGTCCCTGGGCAACACAGTGTGTCTGCCTGGCTGAAGCCCCCCAGTGCTTTGTTGGAGGGATGGGCTCCTATACATACCCCTCCCCCCATCTCCTGGCTCAATGGGGAAGAAGAGACAGGGGCCCACGTGGTGGAAGAACTAGGTAGGTTATCTGCCCTCGTGCTTGCCCAGAATCCTAGGAAAGAAGGAATCTATCATTGACAGAACCTCCATGTATACTAGTTCCTGCCCTAAGAGGTACAGCCTCAGGCCCATCCAGGCCTTGAATCTTCACTAGCAGAAAGGTCTGTCCCACCCAGACTCTGAGGACACAGTGAACATTTCCTTGGGTCAGACTTGGAATTGGATCTGTTGCTTTGGCTTTTAGAAACTTGGCCCTGTAGCTTCGGGCTAGGCCCCTGTCTTAAAGGGCAAGCAGGCATCCCAGGAGCGAAGTCCTAGCCTTACCTTCCAGTCTGTGCCAGTACTACTGACAACTCTAGAGTTAGCTTCACAGCCCAACCTGACAGACCACCAGTGGGAAGGCAACTGTTCAACTATAGTTTGGGGATGGTGAGTACTGGCTCAGACTGCCATTCACAGAGTATCTAAGAGAGCAGGGCCCTGGCCAGTCTCCCTCAGAAGCTCCTGCACTATCCCTGGTGAGTTATGTAGGTTAGATTCCAGACTCCTAGAAAGAATCCCCTCCCCTAACTCTCAGAGGACCCCAAGGGCAGAGAGCATAGAAACCATTGACAAAAGACGAAAGCCACCCAAGGCCATTCTCTGCCCAGTGCATCTTAGGGTGACCTGTATGTACAGTGCCCGAAGCCACCCCCCATTTTCCTTGTGAGTAGGGATCGATAGCTGGGCGTTTCTGAGTGTACACGGACAGATCACTGTTAGGAAAACCGGGCTAAGGGTAGCTCTGTCTTGTCCTCAGAAATGGAACCTTGAAGAGTTTAGGCTTCCTCTTGTGGTTTCCTGAGGGACTATAACTCAGAGGCAGGGACTCTAGAAGGCTCAGGGGCAGTGTTTAAAGAGAAGGGTTGGGGCCAGAGTCTTAAGGAGATGGTAACAGGTCACTCTGAGATGAGAACATGTTGTTAGAAAATAAAAAAAAAATAAAAATAAGAAAGCTTTTCACATGCCAGGGAACCCCAGAGTTGAATGACAGATGACATGTCCATCTTTAACTGCACACCTATTCACTATAGTCGTCAGTCTGGGAGGCTGAAACTCCCACCACACTATTAGCCCAGCCTCCCTAGCTATCGAGCCAGTGCCGCCACTGGAAAATAGGGAAAAAGACCCAAGCCTCAGATATATGAAGCTGAGGTTGTGGGTTTTCATAGTAAGATGCTGTGTGCCACCTTGGCATATGCCCTCTACTATCACTTTGAAGTCGGGGGGTGGGGGTTTGGGCGTGACATGGCTCCATACTCTAGAGGCATCTTCACTTGCTGCTTGGGATAATGGGATTGCCCATGGTGGTGAGGGCAGATGGGGTAGAGCACAGATTGAGTAGAGCACAGCTGGAGTGGCGGTCCATAAGCCATAGTCCACATCAGGAATTTTCCCCACCGCCTCCCCGCTAAGCTGTATAGAGTTTGCCATGGTTCCTCTCCCTGCTGCATTAGGACTCTGAAGGCCCGAGATGGTAGTAGTTCTTGGAAATGGTTACCTGGGCTTCAGCGTCTCCTGGGTCTCCCCAGCCTGGAGGTGGCATGGCAGAGGAGAAATGAAGGGCTCACTCCACTCCTGTACCACCCCAGCTCTTCCTTGCCTCTTCGCCCTGGGTTCCCTATGCCTTCCAGCTCTGTTCTTGGCTGTTCCTTAGCCCACAGCCTGTGGGTCAGAGGCTGGCTGGCTTCCTTCTAACATCTCGTTTTTTTTTTTTTTTTTTTT
>JADRCC010271165.1:0-13920 GCA_019843855.1 Hylomyscus alleni | reverse complement strand
ACACACACACACACACACACACACACACACACACACCATACACAAATTCCTCCCAGATCCACCCTCACCTCCCTACCCACTCAATTTTGAATTTTCTTCTTCTGTAAACCCACTATGTAGACACAAACCCAATTTGTATTCCCAATTACTCTCAGGACTGGAGGATTTTTCTCTCTTATTTTATATATGAGGAAACAGAGGCCTGGGACATTCTCTGACCTACTACAAGTCAGCAAATGATGAGGTTCAGATATCAGAAGCCAGGCAGCCTAACTCTGAGGTCTTTAGTATTAATGTCTGTCATCATCAAATGAGTGAGTATTGAGCCAACTGGTTCATTCTTCCCCAGCCAGCCCTGCTCCAGGTCCTGGATGTCCAGCTGGGGGTGGCAGCAACAGTTCTCTCTGTGCTTGTACGCCCACGGTAGTGGACACAGAGTTGAATGGATGGCTCCTTGGGAAGAAGCTGCTGTTGGAACACATAGCCATGTTCATAAGGACCCACTGGCTATCCATCCCGAGTTTCAAGGTGGGTCCCCTCTGCTAAGTCCCCAGAGTCAGAGTCCAGATCCCCAGTAGACAGCCCAGGAATGCTTTGCTTGTGGAGCTCTGCAGCCCAGCCAAAGACTTTCCCTCTTGCCTTTGAAGATAGATGCTGCAAGCAAGACTCAGAAGAAAGCTCTGGTCAGAAGACCCTTCTCTGTGAGAAAGGGTAGTGAAGGTTACAGTGCCTTTTCTCTGTTGGAATCTTAGAGGGTGGAGACTGGGAGTGGTGAGCCTTTGACTGACTAGGCCTGAGAGAAGGGTCCCATCAAACAGAGTTGTGGACACAACTTCTGAGCCCCCAGTGCCATTCTCTAAACTCTAAGCCAAAAGGTCTCAGGCTCTGTCCTGTTACTCAAGGGTCATGAGCCCCCTGAAGGGCCAGCACCTATGATGGGGAACCCCTTAGTCAGCAGAGATGCTTAGGAAGACAGACTTTTCCCACTGTCATTTAGGGAACAGCTGGGCACAGCTGCATCCAAGTACACTGCTCCAGCCCTGCCTGGAACACAGGGTCAGACTTCATTCCCTTCATGGGCCCCACTCCAGCAAGCTAGGCCAGGGGACGGCGTGTCCTCAGGCTTGCCTGGCCCTATCCCAGCTTCACAAAGCAGTCCCCCAGCCTGTGGTGGGAGGACAGTTCCATCCCAACCAGAGGAACATGCATGCTTTTCTCTGAGGTCTTCTCAAACTGGATCTGACTTTGAAGCAGGGTCAGGGTGCTGGCATCATCCCAAGGGGGACTGGGGGATAGCTGGGAAGGGCTGGGAAGTAGCTAGAAGTCTCACTGTGGGAATCTGAGAAAGTGGTCAAACTGTCCTTGAATCCAGAACATACTCTACCATGGCCAGCTTTCTTCTGCATACGAAGCAGGGCTTGAGGGAGCTGCTCTCCCACTCATACCACCAGGATGCTCTCCACTCCTGACCCCTGCTCAGACTTCCCTGTAGCTCTCTGCTGGCTCCCTCCAGCCTGGAGGACCTCTACAGGCAGAGTCCTCCTTGGTTCCTGTTGCTGTGTCCAACACCATGACCAAAAGCAACCTGGGGAGAAAAGGGTTTGCTTGACTCACAGGTTACAGCGCATCAGCCTTGAAAACCAAGGCAGGAACTGAAGCAGGGACCACACAATGCTGTTTATTGTCTGGTACCCCATGACTCAGCAACCTTTCTTATACTGCCCAGGCCCACTGGCCCACACAGCTGGGCCCTCCTATGTCTACTAATAATTAAGAAAATGCCCGTGGATACGCCCTCAGGTCAATCTGATGGAGGAAACGCTTCACTTGAGGTTCCTTCTTCACGGGTATGTCTAGGTTTGTTTCAAGTTCACAAAAATTAAACAGAGCTTTACCTGCTCTGCCACTCAGGTCTCAAGGTCAACCACCCACTCAGGCCTAGTGTACTCCCAACTCTGTGTGTGTGTGAGTGTGTGTGTGTGTGTGTGTGTGTTCTGTGTGTACATATATGTGTGCAAACACTCTGATTCCTTCCTGGTCACGTGCTCCCAGCTTGCCTTGTACGCACCTTTCTCTCTGCGGTCACTGATCTTAGGGGGTGTCTCTCTCTCTGCCTGGCAGAAGCCTAAAAGCCGGTACTCAGCATCACAGCCTCAGTTTCCCTTCCAGTCCCTCAGCCCAGATCTAGTAACTCTCAGAATAGGATGGGTCAAGAACACCCATGTTTTTGGTGCTTGTACTTTATTTATTTTGTGTCTGTGAAGGTACACTTGCCTGTGGGTAAGCATAGAAAGGCCAGAGATTAGCCCCAGGTATCTTCCTTTATGGCTTGCCACCTTATTTAATTCCTAAACATGGCTCCTCAGTAGACCTAGAGCTTGCTGTTTTGGCTGCACTGGCTTGCCAGCAAGTCCCCAGGGTCTGCCTCTCTGTGTCCTGCAGAAATGAGGTTACTCCTGTGACCCAGCTTTTACATAGGTGGTGGGATCCAAACCCAGATCCTCAAGTTTGTGCAGCAAACCCTGCATCCGCTGAGCCATATTGGCCACCCATCATCCAGGCTGTGCCATTACTTTGAATTTTGATCTCAGCTCACAAGCAACAGAGGTCAGTGGTTGCCGCGGGCAAAGGACGACGCGTCACTCGAGGAATCCTTCCAGCGCAGTTCTTTATTGTGTTACAGCTCTTGTAGGTTTCTTGCTTGCTGAGACGAAAGACCCAAAGCCCTGAAAAAGCCCTGCTTATATAGAGCCCCAGGCAGCGTGATTGGTGTACAAAAGGATATCTCATTTGTATGGGTGCAATGATTGGTCAAAAGGCACCTCATCTGATTGGTTGGCAAGCGCTTCATCTGATTGGTCGGCAAGCGCATACTCTGATTGGTCGGCAAGCGCAGACACAGTGGGGAGAGCTCGGACCTCATTTGCATACTCGGGGCAGTGAGCCAGCACCATCTTACGGGCGGCTTCCCACAAGTGGTGATTCTGGGTGAGCTCAGGAACTTGCTTAGTCACCCACCTGTGGTAGCGGACTGTAGGCACACCAATAGAAGACCACTGCAGCAGCCTGCTGACCCCCGGGCCTGTCCCTCTGGCCACTGCTGCTCCCAATCCACTGCAGGAACTAGCCACCTAACTTCTGAGATGGCCCTCCCTGGTGGGTTGAGCTGTCACCCAATTCCATAGCAGAGGCTTCTAAAGGGCAGGGAAGTTGGACGCTGTGTCCAAGGTCAATGAAAAGTGACTAGAGCCTTGACAGTAGGTTCTAATGTCCTTTGTCCTGACCACCACAGCCCTCCAGGGACACACCAGTGTCCTGTTCCAGCATGGTCCCTAAACATATGGTGTCCCTGTAGTGTGATCTCCCATGAGTACCTACCCAACACCAGCTACACATGCTTGCTTCCCAGACTACCCAATCATCTGGAGCAAGACAGACAGACAGGAGTTCCCAGGAGAGAGCCTGCCTTGCAGGGATCCATGCCCTGTACTGAAGCCAGCTGCCACCACCGCACCCCAGGAATCCTTCCCGGAGGCCTGGCTGCTGCTCACCAGCCAGAGACTGGAGGAGTCAAGGGTTTCAGCTCCCACTGGGGGGAAGGCCAAGTCAGCTGCAGCTGGGCTTCCCAGAGGCCAGGAGCTGGTTCCAGGTCATCAAGTCTGTACCAGGCCAGCCAGTTTTGGGGGTGAAGTGGAGGAGGAGAACTCTTGCAGATGCCAGTCCTGAGCACCAGTGAGCAAACAGAAGCATGTGTCACTTCATACGGATTGGATGGAGCACTGGATCCTGGAGTTAAGGACCCTAGATATCCACGAGAGTGCATGTCTTCTGCATTGCCATTTGGTATAGCGGCTAGCCTCTGTCTGAGAGTCTGCATGTTCTGGAGTATCAGCTACCTGGGAAAGTGTGTGAGGCTTGCTACATGTAGATCTAGGGAGAGAAGGGTCCTTCGCATGAGCCCCACCACCCAAGTGCAGCTGGGATGGACTCTCAAGCTAGAGTACTGCTAGCTATCCCATACAGCCATTCTTCAACCCGGTTCCTAGGGCCTGGAGGATTTAATGTAGATATGTTGTCTAGACTTCTAAACAGGAGGGATGAGAGTCTAGCTGGGAGGAGCAGGACAAAGAGGGACTGATAGTACTAACTGGAGAGAAGAGGGTGAAAAGGGAGAGGAGCAGAAGTGCCTGGCCACGCCTGCCTGGATGCTCAGTGCTGCTCAGTCTGCTCAGGCCCTGTATCTCATCGGCCTCTGTGATCGGCCAGCAGCAGAACTCTAGGCCCAGCACAGAGGTGCCTCCTGCTGGCCACAGCTCCTATAGGGCCCTGCATTGCGCAGGTCATAGGAGTGCAGGCCCCAGTACCGAATACACATGCACGCAACTCATCAGCCCCTGCACACTCAGATCTCCTAATGGCAAGGTCCTTCCTTGACAGTACAAAGTAGCCTGTGACGTTTGTTTCAGTCTATATAGCTATAGATGAAAAACAAACACACAAACACAAAACAAACAAACAAAAAAAAACAGAAAGCCGAGACAGCATCTCCGTGGGGGAATCCTCATGACATGCTGCATTAGTGTGGCCAGCCCATCTTTAACGCTAGGATAGTATGTCCACTTGGGACCACTCACAGCACCCTGGGAATCTGGCTGAAGGGAAAACGCCAGTCAGCTGTGTGTGCAGGCTGTTGGCCTGGTGGATGAAGAGCTAGGCTGTGTCTCACCATGGAGGCGGGATCCCAGGAGAGAAGAGGGTGAAGAGCCTGGGTCCTGGGAGCTAAGGATGCTCACTGGTGGGTCCCCTGTGGAACAACAGGAGCCCCATAGGGCAGCCTCCCTCCCACTGCTAGCTGGCTAGGATGTGCTGTTCTTTCAGACTGTGAGATTCACTCCGGCCACCACCTCCACCCCCAGCACCTTCCAGCAGGTGTAGGTAGGCAGTGGAACCCAGCAGTGAGGCCATGTCGAAGGCTATGTCTGTTTCTCATCTCCGTTTGCTGGTAAGAGGAAAGCTGTAGGATCCTAACTGGAACCAGGGTAAGGAAGAAGGCCTCAAGCACATCCTAGCTGGGTGCTGGAGCACTCTAGCACCTACCTAGTTTACCCTCAATAAGGTCAATCCTACCCATAGGCAAAAGCGTAGCCTTCACTCCCAGGGCAAACCCTAGCCTCCCCTGCTAAACAGTTTCCAGGACTGTGGCCAAATCCTGGGCACCCCAGGGTCCTTTGCTGTAGGTGGGAGGCAATGTCTCCTGCTGGTACTGGACAAAGGACAATGGGGTCAAAAAGGACACATCACAGTCATAAACAGACAGACCTCGACTGCCTTGATCACCTCTGCCTCTTCAACCACACACGCACCCTCCCAGGGGAGTTAGTGCGTCCACCTCTGCTCCCCTGAGGTGCCCTCAGGCCTCCCAGCAGAACTTTTTTTGGCATAATCTAAACTGTCAGCAAAACAAGATGAAAATTTAGTAATTGCTTTTGGCTAGGAGTCCACGGGCCAGCTCCAGCCAAAAATAACTCAAAGGAAGTGTCCCAGGCCACCTGCGGCCCCAGGGGCTCCAACTGGGCTCAGTCTAAACAAGGAGCAGGTGGGGTCTTGGCCTGACCCTGACATTGGCTGGTCAGGACAGCAGGAGACTGTCAAGGGAGGGGCAGGGCAGAGCAGTGGCACTGTCGCTTAGCCCATTTCCGGTCAGAAGTATCCAGCCATCCAAAAAAACGTAATGTCATTCTTAAGCAAGAAAAGCAGCTGTTCAGCTACTTAGTATCCACAGAGTTGGCAGCGCCCTGGGGAGGGTGTTAACTGGGGCTACAAGGAGGTAGGTGCCAGGTCGCAGGGCAGGTATATTCATCAGCTTTGCATCAGCTAAGACTCTGCAGGCTTAGCTAGTCCCGCCTTGTAGATGAGGAGACAGAGGTTGTAGAGGGAAAGTCTCAAAGTGAGGGCTCAAGTCTGGGTTACCAGGCAGGGACACCAGGAACAAACAGGAGCTGCCTTTAGGGCCCCATGGATGGGGCAGTGGAAGGGACAAAGCAGCTTGCCCTGTTCCCTCTTCCTGCCCCTATGTAAGATGTCCCTAACACCTATGAGTGGGTTGGAGTCCCATAAAAGTGTCAGGAATGGAGGGGACATACAGGAAAACAGAGGGATCTCCCAGGACATGGCTCCCAAGGAAGTCTCTGCCTTTCAAAGATGAACGGTCACCCAGCTCCGAACACCTGCCCTTCACAGCTGCCCAGCTAGTCTGTGTGCCCATCCCTTTTCCTTCCCCCTCTGTCACCTCACCCACTGCCAGAAGGATGGTCTCAGCTTCCTACCTGGGCTGCCCTCCCCCTCCTCTTACCTGTCTTTCCCCTCTCAGAGGCCTGCTGGCCCATCTAAGAAAGGCAGCCAGGCAGTAGGACCGTCTGACTGTCCTGAGAGCCACCTCTGCCTGCCTCTGAAGGCAGCAACACCATGTCTCCTCCTTCCGTCAGGGGACACAGGGGACACAGGGAGGGTGACTGGGCTCTGGAGCATACCACATGCACCTTACAGTGTTTAAATCCTTTGTCCTAAGTGAGAAGAAACTCAACAGCCCCAGTTTATCAGATAGAAAGCCCGGGGTTTTTATATCTAGAGCCTAGAGGCAACTCTGCCCAGAGCCTATGTCCACTTCATGAGTGGAAAAGGCCACAGCAGAGCTGAGTGTGCATCTGCCCCCAGCTACCCTCTTAGGAACAACGGAAAGTCATTTCTGTCCCGAGGAGGCGCTGGTCTTGCCCCCTGTGAACCCCTTGCACTCCCCCTGTAGATGTCCCCATGTCTGACCCGGCTGGTAAGGAGTTTATCAGTTTTACTCCAGCTCTTGAGGATGCTCCTCCTCCCCAGCCCCATCCCTCATCCCGCCCCTTCACCCCTGCTGCTGCCGACGTACAAACACCACGTGGATAAGTGCATATGCAGGTATAATTATCCACATGCACACATAAATACAGATGTATATAGACAAACATTCAAATCCACATGCGTATCCATACACTGTCTCTCTACAAGCCTCTGGAGGAAAACTCCAACCAGCCCCACTCCTGGATTCTCTGACACACCTGGTAAAGTCCCCAAGTCCATCCTGTCACCCTTGGCAACAGCCAACTCCCCCAAAGCACATATTTTCCTAACCTCAGGCACCTGGCTGCCTGGTGCTCCCTGGAAGAGCCGGAGGTAGGAGACAGGCAGGAAAAATACCTGAGGCAGAACCACAATGTTTACAGAATGGGTCACTGAATTCTATAAAACAATATTTCCCTTGCAGATGCAATTTCTTCCTGGCCTGCATTCTCCCCAGGTACTTGTGCTGATGGGGTGGACATGTGAGAATTCAGGAATGGGGCCCGACGGAGCAAGCTGGCCACTGGAAACATGGAAACCACGGGGCATTTTCACAATGCATGCGCTTGCCCTGGCCTGCATGGGTAGCTTGTTGGCACTGGAACTGTGGGTAGAACCTGGATTTCAGGCCAGCAAGCCTGGAAGCATTTCTGTCCGTGGCCCAGTTCTCCTGAGCTCCCCGAAGCCTGCAGTCTTCACAGTTTCCAGGATGCTGCTGCCATAAATGCCTGACATCCACAGTGGTTACCTCAGCCATGGAGAGAAGGACACTGACGTCCTAGATTTGCATCTGGACAGCTTCACGGGTGGGGAGGTATCAGGAGGGATGAGGGGCTTGGGGTCACACCTGACAGAAAGTGACAACTTGTGCTGAGATCCAAAGAGATCAGAGTTGTTATCTAACCAGCTGCACCCAAGGGCACAAGAGTAGAAACCCAGAGAACATGAGGGACCAGGTGTCTGGCTTCAGCTTCTCCCCTCCAGCAGGGATGGGGGTAAGAAAAGAAGGCCAGAGGCTGCGGGAACCATCCTTGAGGCCCTGTTACTTCTCACACTCAGAGCCTCACTGTGGCGGTCTACCCCACAGTGGCCCGTCGAGTCCCACTTCCCTCTTTGCTTAGGCGCCCCACCCTCAGCATGTCACCTCCTGACCTGCTGGTGGGAGGCACCATCCAAATCCCAGCCTTTGCCCTCAGTCTACCACCCAAAGTGCCTGTCACTACTGCTTCAAGGACGACACCTACACTCCTCCAAGACTCTCTGAGGCCCCTGTTCACTTCTCACATTGCCTGGGAAGACAAGACCCAAGTGTTGGACTAAGACTTTTGTCATCCTGGAGCAGAGGAATTTGTGCCCAGTGGGGGGCACACAGTCATGCGCTTTATATATTCCCAGAAAGGAGCAGTGCCCTCTCCTGGGACCCTGGCATGGGCACAGAATAGTTCAGAGGCCAGAGCTCAGATCCATCCTCACTCCTCCCCTCCTGCCTCTAGGAATCCCCCCCCCCAAGACCCCGAGTTCCTGGAAGGAAAGCTGGCATCTAAAGGACATAAACATCCCACCATCTGAGGCAGCCCTCCTGGACACACCCCAGAGCCTCCTGACAGTCTCTGGCCGCTAGCCAGGCCATAGCAGTCCTGGGTTACCTAGTCCATTCTCTGAATGCTTCAGTAAGCCCTTCCCCCAGGCTTGGCAGAGCAGTGACCCTGTGGGATGTGGGTAACTGCAGGGTTCTCTGGATAGGTTTGTATCATGCCCTGTCCTTCCAGACCCAACCAGCAGATCCCTACCTGAAAATCAGTCATGCCTGAGAGGAAAGTCTCTTGGAACTCAGGCTGCTGAAGGCAGGAGGGCATAGTGTCCTGAGAAGGGACCCACCCGTAATCCTCTCTTAAAACAAGAGAGTTGCCTCCTCTCTAATGGCTTTTAGATCAAAGAGAGAGATGGGGAACAGACCGCAGCAGCAAATGTCAAAACAGTTTTCACTGGGCAACGGGATCCATGTTCATCCAAAAATCTCAAAATTTCACATCTCAAAAAAAAAAAAAAAAAAAAAAGCCCATCCTTGGAACAAAGCAAAGCGAACCTCTATGCAGGTGCAGTTCTACCTTTAACCACCAGGTGGCAGATGAGACCAGTGCATCCTTTAGAGGCAGCTCCTTTGCCCCTTTCCCATGAATCGTTTAGGTGAGTGCTCAGAGGCTGGTGTGCTGGAGATCAGTGACCACAGAAGGCCACTCACTGGGCATCTTCCTCAAAATTCCAAGAGAGAGGCACTACCAGTCCACTTTGAAAACTGGAGAAACAGGCCCAGAATAGAAAGACTGACCACACAGTTACTCCCACTCATTGATACAAATGCCTGGAGTCATTCAGCTTTATCTGAAGCCCTCAGCGTGGCTTTTCAAAGATGGGGAAATCAGATGAAGCTAGTTATCAATGAAAGCTGGCCATATGAATGGACATGAGCTGCCTAAAGGCTGAGGCTGTAGCCTCCTCCAAGATCCCCCTTCCATAGTCTCACCCAATACTGAATGCCGTTGACCCCGAGTGGAGCTAGAAGCCCAGCCGTCCTGCTGCCCTCTGCTCAGTAACCCACTTAGTAGGAAGCTTGGCAGAGTGGCAGGAGGCTTGGCAGGGTGGCTATGCTAGCCAGAATGACATCAGGAGGAACAATAAGATGAGGGCTGCAGCCAGGGTGACAGAGGGCACCAAGTCTGAACCCTCTGCACCATGTATGTCATCTCCAGGAGCGTCTCCAGGGGCGTCGGGAGCCCCGGACAACTGGGTGGCAGAGACCTTCTCCTCTGGGGGCCCAGGGCGGCTCATCTGTGGGAAAGAGGAAAGGTGAGGGGTGAGGCCTCGTTTGCATCTGCCCACTCACCACTTGCTCTCTGTACAACTCCCTGGCTAGAGGAATAGACCAGCGTGACCACCAGCACCCCACCATGGCCCTGGACACTGTCTTCTCCATTGTAAAGGGGGCTGTTGGTGGCCCCCGGGAGGGCAAGGGTCGGGGGGGCCTCCTTCCCCACCACCACTGGCTTCACTTCCCATCTCCTTACCTCCCCTTGAGGTGCTGGAGACCTTAGCCCCAGTGTCACAGTCCTGGAATGCCACTCTGCCAGTTCCCCGGGCACTTAGAGGTTGTTAGGCTGGTCTGGAAGGCCCTTGGTGAAGCCTGGGAAGGAGATACACCCCATCCTACCAGCTGCCTTCCACTTACAGTAACATGGATTCCCAGTTACGGCCGGCTGCCTTGGAGATGAGAAACAGAGGCTTGGCCAGCAGCTCCTGAGAAGCTCCGAGAGTGCAAGGTCAACTGTGGCCACCTGAGACTTGGATTCTAGCAGGTAGCTTCTGGACAAGCAGTCTTAAGAGCCCCTTCTTTGGGGCAGGGTAGAGCCCCACATGGAAGGACTGTTGAGATTTAGTGTCCTGGGGTGGTCAGGGCAGGAGGCAGGAGATCGACCCTAAGCTGGATCCCCAGGCCCCTGTCTCCACCTATGTGGGCTCTGTGTGGCATCTAACTTTTAGGACTGCAACCCCCTAGAGCAGTTACCTTCCAGCCATAGGGGTCTCATATCCTGGGAGAGCTTGCCCCTCTACCACCTCCTCTCTGAATGGATCCAGTTGAGGCCTTTGTTCAGCAGTGCCCACCTCTGGGGAGGGGCATGCCTGGGGAGGAGCTAGATAGAACTAGGCTATAGGAAACAGGGACTCCTCCAAATGCTGTGCCTCCACCCTTGTGGGTGTGTCCGCAGACAAGGGCAGTTAGTATCTCAGAATAGAGCTGGGGCCCCTCCCAGGCCAGCCTTCACCCATTGCTGGTAACACAGAGTCTCACACTGGGGAGTGGGAGGTTCGGGAAGAGAAGGAGATTGAGTTCAATTCAGCAAGGGGCTTCCAGACACTGTGGTGCCCAGGGCTGTACAGGGCGCAGGGTAAGCAGAGGGAAAACCTTCACACTTAACCAAAGGCTAGGTCCCCATACAACTGACTGAGTCAGACACAAGCAAGAGAGCGCAACAAGGCCCCGGCAAGAGGGCGAGAACATGCTTAAAGACCTTGCAGAGGTCAATAACCTTTGAGATAAATGTATATCAAATTCTTCACTTAAAAAATGAGGTGTTGGGGTGGAGAGGCTGCTCAGTGGTTAAGAGCACTGACTGCTCTTCCAGAGGCCCTGAGTTCAATTCCCAGCAACCATATGGTGGCTCACAACCATCTGTAATGGGATCCGATGCCCTCTTCTGGTGTGTCTGAAGAAAGTGACAGTGTACTCATATACATAAAATAAATAAATAAATCTTAAAAAAAAAAAAGAAGAAGAAGTGTTATCTAGATGGTGGTGGTAGTGGCAGTAGCAGCAGAGAGGGCACACACCAAAAATCCCAGCAGAGGCCCAGTTTGGTCTAGAGTGAGTTCTAGGACAGACAGCCAAGGCTACACAGAGAAACTGTGTCATGAAAAAAACAAAACAAAACAAAACAAAACAGTTGAGTAAAACCTGTTGAAGCCACACAAATGCCCAGAACAGAAGACCATTAGCAACCCAGGGTTCATTACTCACAGGGGCAGTCGGGGTCTGGGGCCCCTCACCGTCTTACTCTTAGTTTCAATCCAGAAGCACCTGTCCACTTAAAAGCACCATTACCCCACAAGCAGAAGGGACAAACCGCAGACCACAGCACAGAAGTGTGTGCCTTCCCCTTTTCCCCACTCCACCCACACGACGCCTGAGCCAACAAGCTCGGAACAACTGCAAGGCTATGAGCTTGCCTAATCTGAATCACAGCACACAACCTAGGGGAGGGGCCATGCAGAAGAGGGTGCAACCACCCAAGACAAACTTCTTGGAAGTAGTAATTTATGTCTTGGCTGGAGGCCTCTCCAAGTTGTCAAAACTCATGAATAGGCACATACATTGAACATGTACTCTTTTTTTGTTGTCTATAAATTACACCTTAATACAGTTGGGGTTTGATTTGAGACAGGGTCTTACTATGTAGTGCTGGCTAGCCCAGAACTCTCTATGTAGACCAGGCTATCCTTAAACTCAAAAGATCTGCCTGCCTCTGCCTCCCAGGTACTGAGATTAAAACTGTGAACACCACACCTTACCCACTCTTATATTTTAGGCAGCTAAGAATATTATTTCTTGCGACTGGAGAAATAGTTCAGTGGTTAAGAGCACTGTCTGCTCTTCCAGATGTCCTGAGTTTGATTCTTAGCAACCACATGGTGGCTCACAACCCTCTGTAATGAGATCTTCCGGCATGCAGGCATATATGTACATAGTGCACTTGTGTATAAAATAAAAAATAAATAAAATCTTTTAAATTATTTCTCTACCCAGGGCCAGAGTCAAAATCATAAACCATTCCTTTTTCTTGTTTTTACTAGACTCCATTCTTTTGGTAAATAAATAATAAATAAACAAATCATGTAATCAAGTAGATTAAAAGGAAAAGAAAGTGAGGAAGGGACACAAGGACAGTAAGATGGCTCAATGGGTTCAGACACCTGTTGCCAAGTCTGATGAGTTGACTTCAATCCCGAGGACCCACATAGTGAAAAGAGAGAACTGCTTCCCACAAGTTGTCCTCTGACCCCCTACTCTCTGCCACACACACAAACACTAACACTAAATAAATGTAATAATAAATAAATAAATAAATTTATAAATCAGCCCTGCTTGACCAGAAGAAAATGGTTTTCCCACAGTGGGACACAGAGCCCTGCTTCAACAGAGCCCTGCTTCCTTAGCCCAGCCCGCTTCGTACAGCACTGTCAGTCTTTTTGTGTGTGTGTGCATGAAATTATATTCGAGTCACCATTTTTATTTCACAGAACAATATATGTTTGTTATTATATCAATGCCATGCTTTTGTGTTAGTATAGCTCTGTTCAATAACTTAAAAGTTTGAGTCAAGACGTCACCAGGCAGTAGTGGTGTATGCCTTTAATTCCAGCACTTGGGAGGCAGAGGCAGGTGGATTTCTGAGTTCGAGAGTTCGAGACCAGCCTGGTCTACAGAGTGAGTTCCAGGACAGCCAGGGCTACATGGGGAAACTGTCTCAAAAATCAAAAAAAATAAAACAGAACAAAAAAAGTTTGAGTCAGTAATATATACAGATATTCCTGCATTCTTTAGGATTCCTTTGTTTCTCTTTGATCCTTTGTGTTTCTATATGGACTGTTAGATGGTTTAATTAATTCTGAGAAGAAATTATTTGGGTAGAATGGAAATTTCACTATCATTCCATGAAAATGGAAGGGATTTCCGTTTCTTCGTAGTTTTTTTTTTATTTTCTTTATTTACATGTCATACGATTTCTCCTTTCCCAGTTTCACCTCCAAAAAACAAACAAACAAAAACAACAAGAACAAACCCCTGTTGTCTCCCCCTTCCCCATCCTGCCTGCCACCCAATCCTCTCCCACTTATTGGCCTTGTCATTCCCTTACACTGGAGCACAGAACCTTCACAGGGCCAAGGTCCTCTCCTCCCATTGATGATCGACTTTGCAATCCTCTACTATACACATGCTGCCAGAACAATCAGTCCCACCATGTATAGTCCTTGGTTGGTGGTTGAGTCCCTGGGAGCTCTGAGGGTACTAGTTAGTTCATATTGTTGTTTGTCCTAAGGGGCTGCAATCCCTTCCAACTCCATTGGTCCTTTCTCTAACTCCTTCATTGGAGACCCTGAACTCAGTTCAATGGATGGCTGTGAGCCTCTACATCTGTATTAGTCAGGTACTGTCAGAGCCTCTCAGAAGATAGCTATATCAGGCTGGCTTGTCCTTCCTTCAGTCTCTGCTCCATAGTTAGTCTCTGCAACTCCTTGTGTGGGTATTTTGTTCCCCCTTTTAAGAAGGAATGAAATGTCCACATTTTGGTCTTCCTTCTTCTTGAGTTTCTTGTGGTTTGTGGGTTGTTCTTCCTGTATTCCAATCTTTTGGGCTAATAACCACTTATCAGAGAGTGCATATCATGTGTGTTCTTTTGTGATTGGGTTACCTCACTCAGGATGATATTC
>JADRCC010270622.1:0-11842 GCA_019843855.1 Hylomyscus alleni | reverse complement strand
TCCTGGGTCAGCCTGGTCCACTTGTCCAACACAGACCCTATTTTGGGCTCCCTTGTGTTCTTCGGAGGCAGCTAGCTCTGTAAAATCCCTGCTTCTGCACTCTTCCGGTACACCTGCCTTCAACACTCTGTACCCTGGGAATGCTCGAGACATCTCAAAAAACTTAAGATCAGAGGCGCCTTCAATGGCCTCCCAGTGTAGTCATATACTTAAACTGTGGATCAGAAAGCAAGGCTTATTTCCCTGGAGCTTTGTCTCTCGGCCTTGTACATCAGCTCGTTTGCTTCTGAGACTGCAGATCTGTAGTCTGAGAGCTGGGTACAGAGGCCATTCCACCTAGCAGAGGAGAGCCTAGACAAAGGAAGGCTTCTGAAAAGACCCTAACTAACAGTCCTTGTGAGCCAGCCCCATCTCGATGCTGATGGGAAATTGAGAGGGGCCTCAATTTTCTACTTCTGTATCCCCTTCACTCCTCTCTGGAACAGTGCAAGGGACCCCAAAGCCCAGACCATTGGCTGTCCTGCAGTTTATCCTGGCCAAGGTTTACCCATCCCATGGAGACAAGGCCCTGTCGTAAAGGAGTCGACAATCCCTGTCTCACCTGTACACCCCCAGAGGAAGACAGACAGAGACAAGAATCCCAGCCTCAGGGACTGGAGAGAGGGTGAGGCAAGATAATCCACTAGTCATCTGGGATGTGGAAGGCAGAAGCCACAGTGCCGAGAGGGTATGGCTTGTGAGCTGTAAGGCATGGAGAAATTTAAATAACAGATGTTTAAACAACCTTCTCTGCAAGCCGATGGTGCAGTGACCCCTCTGCTGTGATGGGTTGCAGCTTAAAAATAGCCCACAATGAACCGCTCTGAGCCCCAATTGACTCAAGCTTACGTAACTCTGCGTGAAAGATAGCCAGCCGCACCAGCCCAGAAGGGAAGGCAGTGGCACAGCCACCCCTGGCTACTGCACACAGCTGGCTGCTCCTTGTCTCTACTGGGAGCAGACCCCGATCCAAATGCCAGTGTAAGTAAGGGGTGAGGGCGGGCTGCCAGAGGCACACATGGCTTCATGATTACAGTGCAGAGATCTTCAACCATGTCTGCAAGAGAGGTGTGAGGAGAGCCTTCAGGGACCCTGTAAGAAACAGAGCCTGTGGAGAGAAATTGACGAGATAGAGACTAAGGCACCCACTCACTTGGTGGGGTGACTGGAGCTGCTCAGGGTACTCATTTCCCACTTTGAGAAGGTGGGGGGGTTTCTTGATTTGACAGAACAGGTAAGCAAAACTTATTAATGTGTAGCTGGATGCTAGCTAGCACTGTCATACAGCCCAGGGATGGTGCCAACTCCTTCGGGGCCTCTGATTCTCCAAGGCACAGCAACCTCACTGGAGGAACTCCTAGCATGGGAGAGGGAGTGCTGGCTTCAAAGCTAATTGGATCCTGTGATACTGGTCACCAGCTACTTCTCTGTTAGATCCTAAATCCTAAATGCCCAGTGGACAACTGGCCACCTAAGCTAACTGAGAGGAAGCAGAGGGGAGAGGGGAGGGTCTCGCTGACATTGAGAACATTGGTTATCCCTGGTCCCTCTGCCGGTGCCCATGCCGGGCACCTTTGATGCTTCAGTGACTTCCCTCAGTTCCTACCAACTGAACTCAAAATAGGAAGCACCACATGCCAGGCCCCCTGAGGTCCAATGGAGCAAGGGTAAGATAAAGCATATTGGGAATCTCGGGCCAGACTTCCGGTTCCCCATCAAAGCAGGTCAGTCTACACAGTGCATGCCTTCCAGGTGCGAGACAGCACTGACACCAGTGGGCAGTCAGGAGGCTGTGAGTCACCGGCTGCTTCCTCAGTCCCAGCTCCCCTAGTCTTTATGGGCATTTGCTTGGCCCTCAGCTCCACTAGGTTGTCCTAGAAGGAGACAAGACAGAGGGTTGATATGTTTGTTTATTTGTTTGTTTGTTTGTAACAGGGTCTCAGGTAGCCCAAGCTGGATTTGGACTTACTATGTAGCTGAGGCTTCCCTTGAACTCATGATCCTCTTGCCTCCATACCCCAAGTGCTAGGATTATAGGTGTGCACCATCATGCGTGACTTGAAAGGTTAGTACTGTGTCCACAGCTATTGGTGGGAAGGCTGGACTCCAGGGTCTTCAAAGAAAACTCTTCTCCCTCCATGCTACCCTAGTAGGAGGCCCAGGCCTAGCAAGTCTGCTAAGGACTCCTTTCCACTAGCCATTCACTGTGCCTGAGCAGTCTCAGCCACACCTCCACTTAAACACACACACACGTACACGCATGCACACGTGCATGTGCACACGCACACGAGAAGAGAGATAGTCCATCCTCTCCCAGTCAAAAAGGCCATTAAGAAACTCCAAGTAGGCCCACCTGATCTAAGAACCTAGAACTGACCCTCCCTGTCTGCCCTCTGGTGGCCCCATTGCCAACTGGAAATCCTAAAGCAGTTCCAACTCCTGACACCCTAGGTCAGATCCTCTCAACCTGGGAGTCACCACCCCTTGGAAGGGGCTCACATATTAGATAGCACATTATAATTTTTGTTGTTGTTGTGGTGGTGGTGGTTGTTTTTGAGACAGGGTTTCTCTGGGTAGCCCTGGCTGTCCTGAAACTCACTCTGTAGACCAGGCTGGCCTCGAACTCAGCAATCTACCTGCCTCTGCCTCCCCAGTGCTAGGATTAAAGGCATATGTCAGCACCGCCTGGCCCCACATTATAATTTATGACAGTAGCAAAAGTACAATTATAAAGCAGCAAAGAAATAACTGTATGGTTGAGGCCACCAAACATGAGGAACTGTTAAAGGGTCACTGTATTAAAGGGTGGCAGGATGAGAAAGTCTGGGAACCATGGCCCTAGGTAGACTCGAGACTGTCGGAGAACTGAAAATGGAGCTCCCAGCCTGGATGCTGCTGAGTGTGTGTGGGGGGGACAAAATATAGTACCCCAAGTTACTACTTAACTGGAGCTCCTTCCTGGATAATTCTGACTCTAGAGGGCCCTTCAGCCTAGAAAGCTCATGTTAGAGGGGTGATTGCTCAAAGAATTTATCTTACCCTTCAAGTGAGGAAGTTTCCAGCTTAATAAGAAATGTTGGCAGGACTTGAAGCTTCCCCAAGTGACAATCAGACCCCAGGTCCCACATTCTAGCTCTGTAGAAAACCTGATGTCCCCTTAGCTCTGGCTCCCAATCCTTTCTTGGGGTCCCTTTTCTATGGTCATTTATCCTTCTGAGGATGCTTCCTATCTGAGGCTATTTAGTGAACAGATGAGCCATTGAGGGAATAAGCCCTTCATATCACACAAGCTCACGGCTTAGAGATAAAGGACCACAAGTCCTTACAAGCATACAAACCCCTCCCCAACTGGTCCAGGGGCTGCAGCTCTGGGATGCCTCGGGAAACTCCATTACCTCTCTCCAAGCTTAGGAGGAACACAGCTGTCCTGTCTTCACCCACATGTGGTCAAGGAATCAGTGACCAGGGCTGCAAGACTGTGGCCTCCTTACCTGTGCCGAGAAGTCAGGTCTGCCTGCCTCCCACTCCCCGGACCCTCCTCATCTTTACACCCACTTCCCAGCAGAAGCATCTCTTTTTATCTTTGAACACATGGCCTTAGGGTCCTGTAGGTAGTGGTGGGGCAGAAGACAGCTAGAGGGTGGCAGTCCCCCAGAAGACACCATTCTGCTTTAGGAAGGGGCTCTGGCTCCAAATCTAGGATCCCATTGTTACTTTTCTAAGGTACCCCCAGGAAGGGAAGCCATCCCTCCTTACAAACCTAGGAGTCATCCAACTAGAGGAATGGACAAAGCTACGGGAGGCTTAAGCAAAGAAGAGTTACCATTGAAATCTCTATCCCGTTCCCAGGCTCCCCAGCACTCCAGCCCCTTTGGTAGTCAGAGCATAGGGTAGTGGTAGGAGGCAGGGTTTTCCTCTTCGCCAGACGAACGTGCCCCTCTCGTAGTAGCTATGGTGTAGTGTCCTTGAGAATATAAATAGCTGAGGAAGCTGGGCCTTCAGAGTTTGCTCCTAGCAAGTGTAGAGCTGATGCCTGTGAGATCCTCCCTCTCGAGGTTGCAAACGCAGTGTCAGCAGGGAAGGAAGGCAGGCAAGTCCATATACCATGACAGCATATGTACACGTATGCGTATTACCTAGGGAGCCTAGGAGAAACTGCAAAGGGAGGAGCAGTGGAGTGGCTAGTGGGAGCCCTGGAAGAAGCCATATTGGATGTTGCATTCTTGGACACTCAACCTACCCCCCCTTGGTTCATGCAACAGTCCACAAGGCCCTATAAGTGAATCTGGGCATGTTCATCTTCCCTATGCCTTGGAGTCTTTGGCCGCTCTAGCCATCTCTCCAAAGCCATCCTCCATTCCCTCAATGTGCCTTTCTTTCACAACATCCATCATAACTTGTGCTTGAATATTTATTCATTTATTTATAGAATTTTATACTGTCGTATCTCTGTGATCACTGCTAGATCCTCCTTATTCAGAAACAGGTACAAAACGGACATTACATAAATACATGCTATAAAAATTACACTGGTTCATGCTGGAATGAAGGGCTGAAATGGGCCCTGTTTCCCACCTTCAGTAGCCTCAGAAAGGTAAAGAGCAGAGGTTTTATGTATTGAGGCTTGTCATAGGCCCAGAGGCAGCTTAGAATTAGCTCAAGGCCACTTGGCAGGTCTAGTGCCTGTAGCCTACTTAGGGCTTTGGTCAAGTGGGCAGAGGTGGCTCTGAGAGAGGCCGGGGCCTTGACGTGTTCCTGTGATGCTGAGGAGAGGCCTGCACCTGCTTTGGAAGCACACTCCCATCATCCACCGCGCTGGGGCCTACGTTCACATAAGCTGCGGTCAGCTGCACATAGTGGTCCCCAAGCAGTGAGGCCACTACCTGCTTTACTTCCAGCACCAGGTCTCTGAAGGTGGGTCGCGCTGCTGAGTCAGCATCCCAGCATCGAAGCATCACCTGATACCTATAAGAACATGGATGTCAGGTATAGGGTGCACTCCTCCCCAGGGGTTCTGGGCAGCCCGATCCCTGTTGAACAAAACAGAGATGAAGACACATGGCAGGGACACGACTCTTTTCTCTCCTCACTGAGATACCTGGCAGAGGTCCAGTTCCCTTAGCAGCAGTAAAGAGTTTTCATGAGCCAGGCAGTGGTGGCGCACACCTTTAATCCCTGCACTTGGGAGGCAGAGGCAGGTGGATTTCTGAGTTCGAGGCCAGCCTGGTCTACAGAGTGAGTTCCAGGACAGCCAGGGCTACACAGAGAAACCCTGTCTCGGAAAACCAAAAAAAAAGTTTTATGCAATCTCGGGTATGTCCCTTGACTTTTCTTTGCGTAGGTGGCCTCTTCGAGTTATAGCACTAGGTTTACGGGGTAAACTTGTGAAGCCCTCAGCACATGGCTAAGAGACAGGAGCTAATAGGATCATCATACCTCTTCCAGATAGGATATAAAATGAAGACTAAGCCCTGCACAGAGAGTCAGGCACGGTGGCACACACCTTCAACTCTAGCACTTGGGAGGGAGGATGAGCAAGGAGCTACAGAAGGAGTTTGAGACTAGCCTGGTCCTCATAGTGAGTTCTAAGATAGCCGGAGCTACATAGCGGTGCCCCGTCTCAAAAATCAAACCAGCTAACATATAATGAGCGCAGTGAGACATGCCTTTAACCCCAGGGCTTGGCAGGCTGAAGCAGGAGAACTAGCCTGCATTCAGGGTTAGCCTGGGTTACTACAGAGACCCAGCCTTAAAAAATAAAACAAAACAAAACCAAAAAAAAAACCAACAACAAACAAACAAAAAACTCAGCAGCAAAATGGTCCTGGAAGAATTTAAATAGGGACTCGAAGAGAAGCCTTCGGGCAGCTCCCACAGTGGTTCTGACGCTGGGGCTCTGAAGCAGTAGGTTGGCCTGTTCTGCTGCATGCATCCTAGAGCGTGCCTTGTTGTCATAGGGATGGCATCCTGCCTGGAATTGTAGTCTAAGTGTCTGTGCACAGTATCTTATACATGTCTCCAACTCTCTGAGGGGAGTGTCATAATACCCACTTTATGGTTGAGCAAAATGGAGCCTAGCCCGGACAGGGGCTCTCCCTGATGAGTGCACTCTGCCGTATGCCACCTGGTTCCCCTTCATTGTCTCAGTGTCTGTGAGTGCTGCCTGTTGGAGGCTCTTAGCTTAAGCCTTCTCTAGGCAGATGGGAACCTATCTTGCCCAATCTCACATCTGCTCACAGGGGATGGCCTGTGACCACTGATTCATTAATGCCTGGGACAGAGACCTGGCCCCTTGGTCTCGATTTTAAAAAAACTCTGCAGAGCCAGCCCAATTCCAACGGGCCTGTAGAGTGAGCTCCACCCCTCCCATGCATTACAATCGCCCTCTCCCTCTGACAAGTCCTGTTTCTCCCCCACCCCAACCCCCAACCCTACCACGTAGAAACCCCCACCCTAATCTGTTCAGAGAGCCTGTCTTAGATGCAGGCAGGCAGTGAAGTTAATTTCCATACTTCAAACTATATATATTAGTACAACAGATGACAGAAAGGTCAAGGGAGAGCTGTAAGAAAGAGCTACTCATTCCCTTTCTGGAGCACAGCCCGGGACAGGAGTCATCAGCCGCTCTACCTGTGACCTGGTTCTCCCTGTTCTAAGCATGCAGACCTGAGCACAGCTGGGGTATGCCTGCTGATTAGGGAGCCAAACCTACCCCACGGGCACTGATGACACAGCCGCTGCCACCCCTTGGGAATGAGGAGTCTGAACTACGTGCAGTGGGAAAAAAAAAAAAAAGGCCTTGATGCTCTCAGGCAGAGGGGCTGGTGTGGGAGCTGGCAGAACCTTTCTTTGAGGTTAAGTGAGTGGCAGAGATGGAAGACAGCCCCTCTCCCTTTGCAGGAGCCGGATGGGAAAAGAGATCTGGAAAACCAAACCACTGGCCTCAACCCAGACTCTGAGTTGGAATGCTGTTACCATGGCAACTGTGAGGTCCTCTCAGAGTCCTTCCTTGCATGGGGGGTGGGGCCAGTACACAGACGAGTAAACTGAGTCCCAGAGAGGCTCCCTTTCCTGATCAGCCAAAGGGTCAGACAAAAAAACCAGGCAGGAGCTTGGTCTGTTGCCCCTCCTCCTGTCTTGAGTCCAGGCTTACCCTACCCCACTCCTTTTGACATACTCACAGTGAATCGGGACAATACTCAGGCTGAGGCAGGCGGCGGCCCTGAGCCAGGAAGTTAGAGAGGTCGAAGGGATCAATATGGGGGTAGGGTGGGGCACCCCGTGTTAGTAGCTCCCACAGCAGCACCCCGAATGACCACTGTTGGAGAAAAGTGAGGAGACTGATTCAAAGGATCACCCCAAGTTTGGGGGCAGTTGAGTCCCCGAGGTCCTCCACTTCTCAGAGTCCTTCACTGGAAATATGGGACACTCCCACCCTCTCTGCCCCAGAGCTCATTCCCTCAATAGCAAACAAGTTTCTTCCCCTTGACTCTCACAACTTCAGAGTCACAAGCCCTGGATGACGCATAAGGAACCAATAAATCCACAAACTTCTTTTGTCCTGGCCAGCACCAGAAGACAAATGAGGTATGGGGGTTGTCTAACTTGTGGAGTCTCTGGGCTCAGATCATGCATGAAGCAAGGCAAAATCCTCAAAAGCACGGAGGTCAAGTGGACCTGGAGCAGAGGGCACCTTACCACATCGGACTTGGTGGTGAATTTATAGGTCTGCAGGCTCTCCAGGGCCATCCACTTAACAGGGAGACGAGCATGGCGCTGCTGGCGAACGCTATAGTATTCCTTGTCTAGGATACCACGCGCCAGACCAAAGTCGGCCACCTTGACTGTGAATGACTCGTCCAGCCTGAGGAGAGGGAATCACATGTCGAACGGGAACCCAGTTGGGACTATAGCTCAGTGGTAGGACACCTGCCTAAGAACTGGCTTCCCACCAGGTCTTGCGCCCACCTGTTCCAAGCCCTTCCGAGGCCTTAAGAACCAAGGTGTGTAACCCTATACCAGAAAGACTGAAAGTGCCTAAGGCCACAGAGCAAAGGCTGGGTCCTCCCTTAGGGTAGCCTTTAGCAGCTGCAGATCCTCATAACCCACCCATTGGCTTCACCCCAGTTACTTGAGCCACTCACATGCAGTTCCTAGCAGCTAGGTCTCTGTGCACAAACTTCTGCTCTGACAGGTACTCCATACCACACGCTACCTGAAGGCCAAAGCTGACAAGGTCCTTCACAGTGGGGTTCTGGGGGGGCACAAGGAGACTGGTGAGCATAGGCAGAGATGGGTGCTGGCTGACACCTCCCACCCTGGACACTGAGCACTGACCCTCTGAGGGGAGCGAATGAAACGAAGCAGGTCTCCGTGGCGCATATAGGGCAGCAGCACCCGGGGAAGCCCCTCCGGGGGCAGCATAATACCGATGAGAGCCAGGATGTTGGGGTGGTGTAGGCCACGCATGAGCAGCCCCTCCCGCAGGAAAGCTTCCACTTCCTGTACCTCCGTGATGCCTGTGGAGTAGCACAGGTCAGCCAAGGGCAGGAAGGTCCTTTACAAGGGTCAGATGGAGACAATGGGGGAGGGGGGAGGTTCCCCTCTAGGATCTGCAGCCTGAGGTCATCCTTCTACCCACCCTAGCTTGTGCCTCACTTACGACTCAGAGACTTGATGGCACAGTGGATCTGATTCTGTGCCTCGTCTGTATATTCTCCATGATAGACAACACCAAAGTGGCCTAGAAAGAGAGAGAGGGTAAAGAAGGATTCAGTGCCCAGACTCATAGTATGCCCTTTATAACTAGCAACCTCAGAACTTCAAATTGGCCAACGTGACATTAAAAACAAGCGGCAGCCCAATGGTAGGGCTACTGACAGTCCTCCCACACCCACGTAACCACTCCAGAAGCCACTGAAAAGCAAATTTTCCAAAACCTCAGTCCAAAGATGACCACATGGAGGCTCAGAATGTTTGGTAGCCTCAAGGTCACACAAGTTAGTGAGCAGGTCAACGTGGGGACTGTTCCAACTGTCTCAAGCACCCATCAATACACCTTCTATGCCCCTGTCCCACCTCCCAATGTATCCCCCACACCTTTGCCAATGACTTGGTCAGTATGGATGACCACTTGCTCGTGGGGAATCAGTACGTCCTTGACCTCGGCTAGGAGTGTCCTGTCTAGATCCTGGAGCCGGATAGACTCTGTCCGCAGCAGTGGGACACTTGTCCCATCCCTATTCTCTGAAGACTCTTCATGATTCGGAGCCCTGGAGGCTGTATCTTCTATGTCAGAGGGTGTTATTGGTGAGCGGGAGTGAGAGCCTGTGGGGAGGGGCAAGCCCTGGTTCTGCTGCCTCCCGCCATCTCACCAAGGCCACTTCTGTAGTCAGAGCCACAGCGGAATATAGACAGGGACGTAGCTCTGGGGGACGGATCCAGGGATGCCAGGTCATCCAGGTTGGAAGCAAGGACTGTGGAAAGACAGCCCATGGTGCTACCAGGGAACCAAGTTCCACTGAGGACTTGTGGGAGACACCCGCCCTCCCCCACCCCCAGTCTGGAGATTGAAGACGCTGCTGTTTTGGGGGAATCTACTGTTAGGCTTAGTCTAGATGGATGTAGGGAGCTCACCTAGCTGCTTTTTCCGTCTTCGGGAGTTAAAGATCAGGGCAATGGCCAGCACAGCCACAAGCAGGATCAAGACCAGAAGAGCAATAAGGAGTATTCTCTGCGAGGCCCTGCCTGGGCCTGACCGAACCACTTGGCCCAGGATGTGACACCCACCATCTACACAGACCTGAAAGCAGATGGCAGTTTAAGCCCAGACTGCAGACCCTCAGTCTCCTCATAGTTTCCTAAGAGGGTCAGCTGTGTCACCTACCTGCAATGGGACGCCATTCTTGCCAAGTTGCAAGGAAGGGGGTAGGGGGCAGATTACCATATCCCCCCGGAGCTCATGTTGGCAGACCTCACCACCCACGGTCACGTTCACAGTCACGCAGTCTGCCACAGCGCCCAGCCCAACATACTGCAGAGACAGACAGAGACATCAGCCAGAGGCAGGGCTCTACCTCCTCATCTTCGGCCGTCCCTCCCCTCCCCTTTAAACCTACCTCAGCCTTAACTGAATGCTCTTCAGGCTTCACTGGGAATAGATCGACTCTGAGTGGACTGGGTGGGGGCAGGAAGCGAAAACCAGGCAGCGTGAAGCCAGCTGCTCCATCACCCCGGACGCTTAGATTCCCTGTTGCCCACCCCTGAGGGTTTCGGACCACATATTCAGGCAGGCGACACTGATGCTGCTGATCCAGAAACTGTCCTGCACACTGCTGAGACCCACATGAAAGTAGTTAGGCAAATGGCCAACCCCTGGCTGCTCTAGTCTCCTCAGCCCAGTGCGAGGTGAAGTTGGGCGTCAGGGGAGTGGTCCAGCTTCACTCCCTCCTGGTCATCACCCGCTCTGCTCACCCTGTTCTCCACTGTACTTTGTCCATCATGGAATGATAGCGTGAGGCGCCATGCTGAAGTCAGATGCTGACCATGGATCATGACATGGGAGCCACTGTGGGGAAGGGTAGGGTGGTGGGTTTAGAGGACTCAGGGAGCTGGCTCTCTCATTTTCTGGAGGCCAAAGTAGTCAGAGAGGTGGAACTTACCTGTAGCCACACTTGGGACTGATGTCCAACACAATAGGGTCTTCCTTGTAGTGAAAGGTCCAGGAGCCAGTTACCTCAGCACCCCCTATCTGCAGATGAAGGGGGACCCTGGCAGTGCCAGCTCCAGGAGGCGTGACACATAAGATCTGCTCCTCACTGACCCTGCAGGAATGAGCACAGGATTGGGCCCGGGGACACCTTCTTAGGATGAGCAGGGTTACCTCTTGCAGGGCTTACTAATCCCTTCTACTTCCTCTGCTGGCTGTCCTTCCCGTCCATCTACACTCCACAGGACTGGAGTGAGGCTGCCCCCAGTAAGACCTACAAGAAGGCAGGGAAGTAAACAAGTTCCTGTATCCTTGGTTGAGACAGTGGTCTCTGTATTGGGCTCTCTTGTCTCTGGGTTGGAGGGGACAGCAGATCCCTCTTGGTACTGATCCCTATATTGACCATGTGACCGATTCTCTTCTCTCCACACTGGCAGTAATTAGGTGCCCACCTGGTGAGGCTCCTTGTGTAGGAACAAAGAAAAGGTTCTAATGAGGTAGGGGCTGCTTGGTTGTCTCCACTGGGGACAGGGAAGATGGGAACTGTGTTGTACCTGATACTTGAGGTGACCTTAGGCAACAGCCAGGAGGAACCTAATAGATTCCCTCAAATATCAGGATGCAGATAGCAGTTGGAGTCTCACAAAGGTAGGGTCCTGTGGCTTCCCATAATTTTACCTGGTAACACTTACTGTTCCAGCCGGCACTGAGTTCCATTGACCAACACAGCTCGGCTGGTGCCGACAGACAGGCTCTGGCCTTCAAGGGTCAGATAAGTACCCCCAGCCCGTGGGCCAAAGTCAGGTTTTATTGATGTCAGCTCTGGCTTCTGCAAGGATGTTTGGAAATGGCTCAGCTAAAACAAACCATTTCATTCCAAGCCCACCGTTCTCATACCACCCACTGAGCAAGGGCCAAGACGGGGCAATGTGACCTCACCATGAAAGAGAAGCCTTCCCGCTCAGAGACACCTTCCACTCGGAAGTGCTTGCCCGCTGGCATGTCACTGATGACAAGGCTGATGTTTGCAGTGCCCGCTGCCTGGGTGACCAGGGGCTCCAGCTCACATTCAAGCTCCTCTATGAGGGACCCCGG